>CABFOQ010052405.1:0-25918 GCA_900660455.1 Gephyroberyx darwinii
TCCACGTTGCTTCGAAAAGCCGACAGAGGGGGCATCTGGGTGGTGCGTTCAAGTCCTCGGTTGCCCTCCTAATTCCGAATCGTAAAAACAGGCGTTTATTTCAGTTTAGCGGTGTTTATCTCGCGCCTGCGAGACCCGCCGAGGGTGGCCGGTCGGCATCGTTTAATCCTTATTCGATTTCCCACAAACACATTCTCTCTATTTCATGCACTTCCCAAAGATCGGTGCTGAAGGAGAAGGCCGGTAACAAGGTTTAGGAGAGACTGAGAGTAGTGAAAGATCAAAGAGAGGGAGGATCAGACCGAACGTGGACGTACGGAAAGGAAGAGCGAGAAAGACAGGCACGCACTCGCAGGAAGAGAGGAGGGAGAGGATAAGGCGGCGAGACAAAACAACAGATAGCGGATGGGAAAAAAACAGGGCCTGGCATGGGCTGGAATGAGGAAGTGCCCTCCAGCGGCGAGGGCTTCGGAGAGAATAAATGCCAAGTGTTGCAAGCAGCCCAAACCAGTATTAATCTCCTCGATAGCCTTTCACGCCCGCCATGCATTAGGGGATATAGCACACTAAGCCGCGGATCCGTTCAATCCCGCCCCCCCCGCGCGCAAACAGCCGAGGCCCAAACGCAATAAGGACCGATGGAGGACCGGGGTTTACATTTTAATTACATCACACAATAAGACAGGTGACGAGGGAAGCAATTAGCGGTGACACTGAAGGTGTGGTGAGAGAGAAAGAGGTTTAGGTAGTGTCTTTTTTTGTCATTTAGGCCGATGTATAGGAAGGGCTTCAGATCAGTTCTTAATTCCCTGGGCGTTGGATTGGAGGTCGGAATGCACGCAGCGTACTCGACGGTATTGAAATTAGGGAAAGTGTTCAAAGCCGCGGGAAAGAGGATTAGCGCCATTTGTGGAGAGTGACCTTGTTTACTAAAGAGCCACGCGGGTCAAAGAGAGCGCTCTGCAAGACTACCGACACAGCCTCTGGTCACCGCTGGAGAATTAAGCCCTTAACCACTAATTAACTGCTCGGCAGGTTTAGGCCGGGCTTTATAGAAGCAACCCAACCTTTTTATTAACATCCATCCTGTCATTTATTGCCCCCCCCCGCCCACGCCAAAGTCAAACCGAGTCTCACGGCGTCAAATGGAAATCTTACGTTTTCCTCATTTTCTCCCCTCCCCCCGACTCCAGTCATCAATCTTTTAATCTACGGCTAAGTGCGGTCGGGGGGTGCTTTTTTTTCTGCCAGGGCTCCTACAGCGTGCTGCACTTTCAAGGGTTTCCTCCTAAGTGTGACAAATGAAGTGGAGTGGTGGAGGCACCACCACCAAAAGCACGAATCAAGAAGGAAAGCAAAAGGAGACCGGAGCGTCTTGCTGCAAATTCGAAGCTCAAATTCAATGTTAGTCCAGCGAATGTTGGGTTGAGGAAGGTACGTCTGCAGTGTTGCGATAAGGACTGCGACAGACTGATATAAAGGCCTTCTGATATAGTGGTGAGCGGATATTTTGGCCCGATAACAGCCTTTTATTAAAAGCTGGATACTGACCCCCTCTAACCAGAGAAACCAGTGTTTCCCCCGCAACTTCAGGGGTTTTTCAGTCTGTAAAACCTGCAATGAAACCCGCCTCAGCCGACTTTAAAGAGCCGCTGACCCATGTAGAACAATTTCATTAGTATCACATTTAACAGAGAGATTTATTGTGACGGGACGGTCTCAATCCTTGTAGTTTGTTTGGCGTGAAAATGGCCGATATTCGATATCTTGAAAAATATCGGTATCCGCCTTCGAAAAGCCTCTATTGGTCTAACCCTGTCACATGGAGCGCAGTACTTTGAGGAGCGGTACAGTTGAAGCAATTTAAAAAAAAAGTGAAGTGTGAGTCGGCTTTTTTTCGAGTAGCCCAAAGACATGTCAGGACTGTCACTGCTGCTGAAGAGTGAGCTTGTTAGCATGGGGGTCAGCAGTTAAGGGTTAACAGAAGAATGAGTGCAGGTCAGATATGGGGGGCGATAGGTCAAAAGTGAGGGGTCGCGCCAGGAACAGAAAGTCAGAGCACTAATGGGGCGCACACACACAAACACACACACACATCTCCCCTCCATCGATCGGATGCGATGGAATTTTTCCATCCAAGGACCGTAATCCAAAGTGCAGTAGCATCTCTATCCAGTTTATTTTCTCTCTTCACTACAGCATTATCCAACCGTGCCGCCTGTGCAGCTCGCTGCGGAGGTGTTGGTGACCTTTCGTGCACCGTCTTGCTGCTCCTCCTGCCTACCCACGTCTTTAACCCCCAACCTGTGGACCCAAACACACACACATACACACACACCCCCGACAGAGGACTCTCTGCAGGTAGCGGTTACAGAGAAAACGATAGAGGAAGGGTGGTATACAGAGATGGATGATGAAGAGAGTGAGGTGGGATGCCGGCAAAGGTCGCATTTGTCCCCCGTCGTGTCACCCCCCCTTCCACCTCTCTCATTAGTACTGGATGCTGCATGCATCGCGGGGAGGGCAAGGTAAACAAGTTGCCTTAAAGAATACGCTGAGCCTCTAACTGAACTACCCAACGGAGGCTCTTTACTCCTCGCCTCGGCCCGACAGAGCAGCATATGTTGTTTACATGCCAAATTAGCAAAATCTGGAGAATTCTTAAGATGGCTCCAGTCTGCTGCATCGCTACTGTAGGAGATCTGCAGCAACAGCAGAATACGCCAACTGGCATTAGGAACTAGGGTACGACTGATGTATTGCTTGTGTTGATATTACGTGCTGATATTGGCCTTTTGACCCACATTACATTACATTACATTACTTTACATTACAGTCATTTAGCAGACGCTTTTATCCAAAGCGACTTACAATAAGTGCATTCAACATAGGTAGGCAAGAGAACTACTAGTCACCAGAAATCATAAGTGCATTTCCTTCCTAAACAAGCATCTAAGAGCATAACCAGTGCTAAGGTAAAGGTGCAATAGGTTAGCTAGCTACTTTTTAATGAAACAAATGAGACAAATAAGTGAAGCAAATAAACAAGAGCTAATAAACAAGTTTTTATTGTCATTATTAATACTTTTTTTATTTTAGATGTCTGATAAAGGAAATCGGGATGTTACAGCAGCTTCAGGGGCGTCAGTCTGTAAAACCTGCAGTGAAACCTGCCTCACCCACCTGAAAGAATTCCATTAGTCTGGGTTTCAATGAGTCCCGGTGTCCCGTGATGGTCTAAATGCTATTGTGAGAGGCTCTTTGCCCCGACGAGAATAAAACTCATGTTATTTGTAATTTTTGGCAAGAAAATGGTCAAATCGATAGCTTCGATCCCAAAACATCAGTATCTGTATATCCCTTCAAACACCCATATTGGACCCTATTGGGAACGATGGCTTCCTGGCTTGCAACTCTTTTGTGCTGATGTTTTGTGTCATACAACCCTGGAACGAGGCTCTAATGATGTCTCAGGCACATCCGACAGCCCATATCTGTATCAATAGCTGATTCGGTGCGGGCCTGCCAGCACGAGCAGGTGGTTTCACAGCAGACCAGACCGGCCTGTCCGGGGAACGCATTAGGCGATGAAATAACTCGACGGGCCTGAGGGATTAGACGGACCGCGCGCAAGCACAGAGTGAGCAGACAATAGCAACTCAGGTTAATGACACTTAACTGATTACAGATTGCCGAGGGAGGGGAGGCGGCAGCGGCGTAGCGAGACGTCGGCGTGATGGAGGACAGAGGCGAGACTTGTGTTAGCGGTAGAGAGAGGGCCACAAATTAATGAGAGAGAGGGTAAAGTGGGAAGATACTTTGCGTGGCACCAGGTGTTGGTCCAAGCCAACGCACCTGTGCCTTGGATTTACCTCGGATTTGATCTAATTAGGGCAGGAGCAGAATGCTTACTGCAGTCACGGCTGAATGAATTACCAGGTTTTCTACATAGGCGCTCTCCGATAGCAGCAAGATCAGATTCTATGTATTGGTAGAAATTATCCTGTTTGCCATGGATCATGATGTTCCTGGACGATTGGTTCAAGGATGACCGTCTGGCCCGGACAGCTCAGTCGGTAGAGCATGAGAGGCTCAGTTTCAGGGTTGTGGGTTTGATCCCCACATAGTGTCAATTACCTTTGTAAGTCGCTTTGGATAAAAACGTTTGCTAAATGACTGAAAGTAATGAAGTAATGATCACGGATGAATGAATACAACTGGAAGTATTGGGTAGTAACAATTAGAGGATTATAATACCTTTAAACTGAAAGGGAGAATCTCAGAAGGCCATTTCCTATAAACAGGCAAGTGTTCTACGTCTTTAATAAAAAAGTGCCACTGTAGAAAAAACTTGAAATACATACCTGATTTTCTTATCTGTACCTCAAATATGGCAAAGTAATCTGAAAGTAACTGAGCGGAAATGCTGCTCAGCTGGGGAACACCGTGGATTATGTTCATGATGTAAGGAGTAACTGTAATGGATTACATTTTTCAAGCATTTGTCCCTCTCTCATTTTCTCTCTCTTTTATTTCCACTCTTTCTTTCCTAGGATCCTGCTTAACATGACGCATGTGAACGCTTGCGTGTTCATATGGATGTACGAACATGGGTAAACATAGTTCAGGTCACGCCTGCGGGTTGGCGCACTCTTTTCAGAATAAAACACGCACATGGTGCTTCCCGTTTGACATCCAGGTCATGTTATTCCGGGATAGACGGTTAACCCGACACGCTGACTGGCGCAGTAAAATGCACACAATAAATCTCTTGGGCATAGCCAAGCCACATCATACATCACATGGCTTACATCATCGCATAATATACTCCTAGCTCTTTCATAATAAACGACGCCGAGGGGACAAGAAAATCACGTAAATCAGGTAAATGGAGGATAATTATGGCCTGTAAGGATCTATAACCTTTTGTGCAGTCACACTACCATAAATTAAAGGTTGCATCTTATATCAGAAATGCAACCCAGCCAACCAACGCCTCAAACAGTATTTCAAAGCTAAGTATCCTATTACTTACAGTGGGATAAAAAACTGCGGTACGCTGCGCAAAAGTAAAAGTGAATTTATTACTGAGGAAAATGAATAAAAAAGAAAAAGAAGAAGAACTCAGCACACACCAAGGACTGGGCAGCATCCTTGTGATCTCCGAGCCTTCCCTCTAAAGAAAGGGACTGTATATATTCTGCAATGTGCTGACACCTCCCATTCACTGTATGCTTTTTACAGAGGTACACGCAGTACAGCAAAGAAGCAAAAGCACCGAGGAGGATTACTCGCTTTTGGCTAATTTTGCACACGCCGGCGTTTCTTTTTCCCACCGATTTTTGTGCACACGTGTGAAATAAATGCCCGCCGCGAGTGCATAATGAAGGAGGACTCTTCCAGCCTTTTCCAGCTGTTTCGTCTATCAAGGCGGCGGTTATCCACTCTGTATCGCGGCGCTAAAAATACGAAAGACATCAGTGAGGGATAAATCAGACAGAAAATAACAACCCTCCATCTTGTTGTGGCAGATTCAAGGTACGACGCGAGGAGAGGAACAGGGGTTGGGCGGTGGGGGAGGGGCGTGCAGCTTCCTGTCCTTCATTTGTCATTAATGATACACCTTCGCTCTATGGCACTCATTTCTTAAGAGTCTTTCCCTGCAAGAAGGGGATGACAGCGCAACAAACTCGGTCGCAGGCGGTAGGGAATGGGAGCGACCTGTTCAGTCTATGTTTTGTTGATGCTGCTTTATGTTTCCTCGTGGGACGGATGTGTTTCTCTGCTGTAATTTCAGACGAATTGACATCTCTCACATAGGCGGAAAACGCTCTGAATGCCTTCATCCATATCTATAAAATGCACCGATGTACGTGCAAAGTGCTGCTGTCTCTATGCATTTACAGTTGAAAAGGAAAAACGGCTTCAAAATAAAATGGTTTATCTCTGTCCTATGCCTATTGTATGTACACTACGAGACTTTTTAAACAACAACTGAGTGGCTTCTCTCATCTCATCTCACTCATCAAGCTTTCTAAATCTGTCCCTCGAAAAGTAATTCCAGCATCTCGACAACAAGATCCTGCAGATTTCCTTCTGATAAAATGAAATTTATTATTTTTTAAGAATTTTATTACCATTATTTATTACCATTACTGATGAAATTACTTCTAGGGATGGAAGGATTCCCACTACTTTGATTTTATTTTAATCAGGCAAAAGTATGACAAGAACATTGGACATCGACACTATTGATGATCACTCAGACACATTTTTTGCAGATAAGAGAGGATGCAGTCATCAGTTTAGTACTGAGTATTCAGTAATAAAGTAATATTATTACTTTTCCAAAGAGTAAGGAGGAATAGATTACTTTTTATGAGTAACAAGCCTAATAGTTGACCTGCTCACTACGACATGGCAGGTGTTAGAAAGTCAACTGTGGTCGATCTATGCTACAAAGCAAGACAGATACATAGACAGCTACAGAGGGAGAAATAGAAAGAGAGAGGGGAGTCATTACGGCAAAAAGAAATGGCATTGTGGGTATTGTTCACTTGGCCAAGGGCGGTAGCTGAAGCAGGACGGGACTATAGATTTCAGACCGGTGCGGGTCGGCCCTGCCGTCATTAGCAGTGGGATCACGTCCACCCCAAGGCCCCTTGCTCTTTCCCTGACCCCGTCCTTCACCTCCCCGGCCCGGAGATAGAGAGCCAGTGGGCTGCATTTAGACACACACACACACGCACACAGACGCATACAGACGGACAGTTACATCCAGACACACACCTGGGAGTAAGTATTAAATCCAGCTCTGAAGCGTGTTGGTGATGGGAGCGAGAACGGCACTTCCAGACAGACAAAAGGTCCTCGGTAAATCAATAGGTGGCCCGCTGCACCCTCTGCTGCAAGTGTTGCATGAAAAAAACACACACCGCCAACACCCATCTACACCTCTGTTGCACCTCAGCGCCAAGCTGCAATGTCTCCTTACCAGCCTCAAGGAAACTTCTGTCTGTCTTTTACCGCTGTCTAACCAGGGTTCTCACCGTGGGCTGGGTGTAAAAACTCTGTGACCTTTCCTTGCCTTGGTCGGAGGGGGCTTCTGGTCCTATACAGTTGGTTAAAGCTGCACTACCATTTAATACAACAAATTTGTGAAACAAGTTGTAGAATACATTCCGATGTATTCCTGTAAAGTGACCCATTTGTAAAATTCCCTGACTTCCCTAGATAATTTATCAACTTCCCCTACTTTTCCAGAAATTCCATGGCCAGCGGGAACCCGGCACAACTCGGCGGCATCGGGGGAATCACCCGGGAAGAGCAACGGAAAGGTTACTCCTGGATGAAAGAGGCTGAATCACAATAGAGCGCGAGGCAGGCCCCGGAGATGATTAACACCATTCTCCTCTCCCATTTGCTTGTCGGCCATAATGGCCCACGCCAGAATGGAAGGGGAGGGGAGAAGTTCGGGTTTTGGCATCATTAGACGAACAGAGATGGAGAGAGAGAGAACAAGCGGAAGGGGGAGAGGGGAGGGAAGGAAGGAGTGCGACGGAGAAATGAGAGTTCTGATTAGTACAGAGGTGATCTACGTCTTAATCAAGACACCTCGCCACTAGAAAGCTCTATTGGCGTTTATTGTCCACGATGCCTTGTTCAATAAATAATAATAATAAGTCTTGACATACAAAATAAAAGTTTTGATAGCAAAAAAAACTTGTTACGGCAAGCACTAAGGGTCAAAATCAGGTTGGCACAGAACCCGAAAAAAAGCGTATTTTTGCTCGTCACTCTGAAAGAGTTTCGAGGGAGCAGGATGGAGTCAGACGGATAGGATTCAAAGAAAGGAAAAGGTAGATAACACCCTAGTGGACGTACATTCAGAGAGGCATAACACAGAGCATTTCGGTTACAGTAAAGCTCTGGGCGGAAGATAAAGGCATCAGGCATTATGAATCCCTTTTTTTTTTTGCTTGTGCATTAAAGAGGGTTTGAAAGAGATGGCCGACGCAATTGGATTTGGAGAGCTACTGCAATGCATTTCAATCTACGTCAGAGCTAACCTTGTAAAATGGGAAAATATTGAACTGATAGAGGGTAGGAAAAAAAAACAACACACCAACCGGTGAGGACAAGACTGAAGAGAGGAGGGAGGTAGACGGACAGGAAAAGGCTTTTAAGACGATTGGTAGTCGTCTTGCAGGGAATGGGAAGTGAGTGAGGAAGGAAAATGGGAAGTTTCTGAGTGACCTTCATCTGTCCTTACAAATACCTCACACCATCCATATATGCTATGTCTCCCTGAGCCCTTTAAGCCTCAACTTCCTATGAAATATTCCCGCGAAGACACCCATAAAGGGAGTCGGACTTCGAAAATCGAAGTGTGTGCGGTATTAGTAACGGCTGAGAGCGGCACGCCCGGACTAGAGCCACTTCGATATTTCATATTGTAAATGGGAATGTCATTATTTTTAGCAATACATGGGCCGTTCATATTTAATACCCTTCCGGCGGCGGTCCCTTAAGTGCGTCCCTACAGCTCACCCAATGCATCATTATGTCATCGCTAAATGCAAAGCTACGGGACAGGAGTGGTCAGGTGGGGTTCTAGACGATGGGAGGAAGGGTGACCTTGAGGTCTCTTCCCCCGCCGTCGTCTGTCTTTGTGTGTGTGTGTGTGCGTGTGTGTGTGTGTATGCGTCTACTGTGAAGGGAGTTTTGATTTTTTTTCTCTCAATAATAAATATGGGGAATTTTCACATACAATGAAGGAACCACGGGGTGAGGCGATGTTACAAAGAAAAACTGGACACGGTTGTCTGAGCCAACTCGGGTGTCCACCTGTCCACTGCTTTTTTTCACAGCCGCCATGGCAACTGGATGGATTGACTTCCGGGAAGTATTATCTGAAAGGTACACTCTGCTGTTGCTAACTAGGTCATACAGCGTATAGCACCATAGTGATCGGAAGCAGAAACAGGGGGTCCTTGATGGGGTTCAATGGGGTCCCCAACAAAATGAGGAAGAGCATCACTATGAATCCATTCACTATAAATGATCTCAATGAGAAAATGTATAAGAATGACTATTCTAGTTATAGGTTTCACTCTCACCATTATTATCTCGCCATGTACTCGTCTCATGTGGGGCCCCTGGGACAAAATCTTGGGGGTCCGTGGTCCTAAAGTGAATCTATTTGTCGATATCCATGACATGAAAATGTTTGAGAACCCATTTCTTTACAGCAACCAAACACCCAGCCAACATAATTTTCCACTGCGTTTACTGTTAGGTATTCGGTTATGGCACTGCTGCTGCTTAGATACTGCTGCAGCTGCTCCTGGCAGATTTCTCACACATGGCTTCAGTGGAATGTCAAAATTGTTTGGACAAATAACAGCGGAGCTAATGCAGTGTTTTTAAAAAGTACGTGTGGATTTCAATAGAAGATCAGCTTGTTGTTTGTGCAGAGCTGCAGCAAAAACCAAGTAACTTGGAAAGGAAGGCTGCCAGAGGTGGCAGAGTAAAGCAAAACCATTCCACCGGTCCCTCCAAAAGGCCGTAGCCTCTGGGGACATAGACTGGGTGTTGGCATACTATTTCTCTTTCATAATACCCACTATCACAACCAAATCCTACAGATCCTCAGAGCAGGATTCAAACACAAACAGGTACCATTGGGTACAAATGACTCCCTATTATGGTAGTCTTCCTACTGAAACACGAAACCCGCAAACACTGCTATCATTACTCCGCCATCAGGGTCCTAGAATGCACTAGAGACTGGGTGGAATGACTGCTGAGAATAGGGGATTCTGGGAGAAAGAGAGAGAGAAAGAGACAGAGTGCATGAGTGGAAGAAAAGAGTGATGGAGCAGGTGGACTCTCATCCATCTTGTCCCTACTGACGGATATATGAGTGGGGGCCTCAGGCTTGCCGTCAGCCGCTGTGATGGATGAGACCTAAGTAGTGAAAAACCTACGTGTAGATTAAAATGACAACCATGGAGAACCATGCAGAAGTGTCCTAATATAAGAGTGGACATAGCCTAAAAGCATGGAGACTGCATGGCTGGCATAACTCTGATATTGTTTACATTTTCGGCATTTAGCTGGCTCTCTTATCTAGGGAGACTTACAATGAACGGATATGAAGGGTTTGAGGAGTTTTTTGGGAGACTGTCTTATCGGTCAACTTACCTGTTAAGTGTTGAGAACATAGACACCAAAATCATCCGCGTGTCCCTGGTACATCACTCAACATAGCTTATACTAAAGTGTTAGCATGGAGCCTATCACTCAACATAGCGTATGCTAAAGTGTTAGCATGGAGCCTATCACTCAACATAGCGTATGCTAAAGTGTTAGCATGGAGCACCAGAGCCACTGATCAACACTTCATGGGTAAGTTGACCGTATACCAAGTTTATGGGCCAATTTCCAGATTTCCATTCATTATATCAACACAGCAGATTAGTTGGATACAGTTTAGTGAAAATATTGCAGTCCGTTGGTTGTTGTTGCTTTTAATATTTTACACATTTTTAGGCAGGGATGGGTCTGGCACCAAGCTATATAACAGATCTTTTAACTCCATATGGGCTCCATATGCAGCCAGGCAGGTACTTATTGGCTTCTAGAGTCTAGATTAAAAACAACAGCTTAG
This sequence comes from Gephyroberyx darwinii, assembly GCA_900660455.1. Lineage (NCBI taxonomy): Eukaryota > Metazoa > Chordata > Actinopteri > Trachichthyiformes > Trachichthyidae > Gephyroberyx > Gephyroberyx darwinii. Next base: position 10,673 of record CABFOQ010052405.1, read on the forward strand.
ACTGGTAAATCTGTATCATCTTTTAAACATCGTCTAAAAAACTCATTTGTATTGACTTTTATGTAATGATCTTTTAATTGTTTTTGATTCCGTTCATGGTTATTACTTTGCTGTCATTGTTGATTTGATCTGTTTTGGATATTTCACGCCTTTGCAAATTGCTTTCTGTACCAAGTGGTACACAAATAATAATTCTAACAATAATAATAATGTAGCATTGCTCTTATTATTAGGGTAGGATATGATTCACCATCAAACAACATACTGCAATGCATCCCCACCCTGAACCATTTACAGTGCACTTCTGTTTTCGCCACACTTCTGCTAGCCCTGTCTGTTCTCCCACACTCTCGGTCCCCTTCTGAGCGTGCAGAGCTGTGCAGACGGATTGATATCTACAGTGGAGGAATATACGCCCTTGTTCCTTCTTTCATCTCATCTGCCAGTCTGTCAGTGAGCTGTCTGCTCTGTCGCGGCTGCCAGCTCCATCGCTGCCCCCCCTCCTCCTCTCGGTGTGATGTTAGCGCTGTACCCACTGCATATGTGTGTGTGAGAGAGATTGTTGGTGTGACAGGCCTGCCAGTAACTGCACTGTAATTACTTGCTTGCATGTCCAAGTTCCCGGGAAGTCTAGTAACCTTGTTAGGTTAAAATAATCCGTCTTCATCAGCCACAGAGACTCACAGCGCAGTCCCGGCATTGGCTTGAGTTCATCAATTACATCAGGCCGATATAGTATCTCGCACAGGTAATGCTTCTGAGGAATAACCGTGCACCCACTGACCCACTTAGACTGGCACGGTGCTCTCAGCTATGGGTATAAAGATGCTTTTTAACTCAGAGAAAAATTAGACGGTGTTAGTGTTAGTCTGATATATTGGCCTCAGATATCAGCCAGTTCGTCTGATGTAAATGATGAAGTTGCTTTGATTATGTATTTGCTGTATAATTACATTGTCTACTGGAAGCCCTTAACATGAATTGATTCTAACGTGTCATCAATTATTTATTGTATTCATTTGTATTTATTTTTCTTCTTCTTCTATTATTTTTTTTTATTAATAGTAATTATATTAATAATTATATGGTGTTTCAGAGGATTTTCTACCCTGCCAAGAATACAACTGTACTCTATACATTACTGGTAATATTTGAGATTTCTTTGAAAATGGTCAACAGTCATTGAACATAAATACAAAATATGTGCTATCGTCAGGTTCAGCCCAGAAACATCGGTACTAGTACCTGCCTTCAAAAGCCCATATTGGTCGAACCTTAAACCCAATAAAACTACTCAGCTTTTTTTCCCCATGAGATGTCATTACTAGCTCTTTGAAAAGGTATCCATCGGTGGCAGCAATAGATGTTTTCAAATGAGTCTAATGGCAAGGAATGAGCGAGTTGGAATGGCTGCAACGCACTAACGTGGGACTGAATCCAACATGAGCTCACATGAGACTTAAGTGACTCATTTTGATTTCGGAACACTGGAACACCACAGATCTCGCAGGGTTTATTAAAGGTAGGATACTGTCCCCCATGGCGACTGCATGATCACGATCAAAATGTGCGGCTTAGAAAACCCATGTGAAGAGCCAAGATGGAGGCGTCCTCACGCTTCGGTCCTCGGCTCACGCTGTGTAATGGCAGAGCCCTCCCTCTGCCCAGGAGTCTGAGGTGTGAAGCTACGGGAGGGGGCAGCAGTGAAACAACTCACCCTGACCCACTTCCCTGTGAATCATGCTGCTATATGCTGCTGCGCACACACACTATGCAAACACTATCTCTTAGTCGCACCTGAGGCCGAGCGGCATTGAAATCCTTGGAGAAAATCTTGACCGCATACCATACAGTAAGAAGTGGCTGGTCGATGTGATGGTTTTCTGCTTGAGCATATACAAAATAGAAAAAGAGGCACTCAAAAGTTCAATATTGTAGTTTAAATTGCTTCTGAAAACTCCATGTCCAAGTCCAAGATTTGCCCTACCGCATCCGTGTGGCCTCTATTATACCAAGGCCAAATTTCAAAATAAGAGCGATCAGACAAGCAAATCCTGATATATAATCCATTGCTGCCCCCTCTCTTTGGAACTCTCTCCCAAAACACATCCGTGCACAACCTTGCTTTTAAATGTCTCATTATTTTCATTTCGCCCGCCTTTGTTTGTTTTATTTTTGTGTCTATTTTATTGTAATATTGGTTTTATTCTTTGGATTTTCATGTTAAGCGTCTTTGGGTACTCAGAAAAGCGCCATATAAAATAAATGCATTATTATTATTATACAAGGTCAAGGTTTGTGAACCGTGGACTTGGACAAAGTGTTTTCCTTTTCTGAGATAGTCAAAGTGGATTTTAACAACCAAATCGTCTTTTTTAGTATATTTTACATCTATCTGTTGCTCTGTACGCTCAGGGAGGACGCATCAGAACCTGTCTTTGACCGGCCACATGGTACGTGGTCAAGATTTTCTCCAAAGTTTTGACACCTTATGCCGGGGTCAGACTACACGATCTTTTTGTCTGTTACTATGGTCACTGTGTCAGATTAGGCGATTATAGCGTGATAAATTCTTGACTTGGCCGAAAGACATGACAGACTACATGTTGGTCACCGACCAATAATCGCTTGCCGACATGCGTGATATCATCGGAAAGCAGGTGCTAGGCAACAAGAATGTAAACAATGGTGTCCGAAGTGGTATGTATAATACTGGCATTCTTGTGTTCCAAAAAGCCTAAAAAAAGAAAGAAAAAACGACTGTGGACCCATTCTTGGGTTGCACAAAGAGAACAGTATGGGTTGTCAATCCTTCAAAGAGAACTTGAGGTAAAAATAACAAATGTTTTAGCCTGTAGTGTCTGTAACCTGTAGTGTCTGTTTCAGAGTTCCACCTAGCGGCACCAACAACTTCATTCCTCTTTCGCTTCACCATGTTTGTTTAGAGCACTCCGTGCTCCTATTGGTCAACGTCACAGATGTGACGGAACATGTCGTGGACGGCAAAAAAAAATTCTAACATACTAGTCTTTCTCTCGAGACATCGTGAGGCGTCCCAGATGTGGTGTCGGTTGTCGTCCACTACGTCACACTTCACAAGATAAAACGATTGTCGCGCCCTTTCGTTCCGACACGACCCGACGCCCTACATCTGCTGAATCAGGCTATAATCGGGCTGATATCCTGTAGTCTGACCCTTAGACAAGGAAGACAACAGGACGCATGGACAGCGGCCCCTTGAGATCCTTTGGACCGTCAAGCTTTCTTTCTCTTCAGTCCCTTCCCCACTCTTCTCTACCCTCTCCCTCCTTTTCTCTGCCCCTCCATTCTGTGGTTTGTAATTGAGATGGAGGCCTGGCAGATGGATACGCCATGGATGATGGCTCCGACGTCGTCCAGCTATCTCTGGAACCGGAGACACAAGAAGAATCCTTCGTCTTCCAAGGCCCCCGTGTTGCCGAGGCAATTAGAGCAACCGCCCGCCTTCAGAAGTGAAAACGGGGGCTTCAGTCAGACGTTGGTAATAATTGCAGTTTTCCTGCACAGATCTGCTCCTCTTTGTGCGGTGCTGTGACAACCTTGCAGGTTCAGCCAACCCAAACTTGTGTCTAATTAATTTGAATCGACAATTTGCATGATTGAATGTTTGCATTATCATAATTCATTCTCCTCCATTTTGCAATAAACATCTGTGTATGTTTGCAGAGCTGCATATTTGCCAGGGCATTGACTCTTGCGTGTATATCAATAAACATTTGCGCACGACAGGTGTTTGAACGTAACCCCGTCACACACACACACACACTCACAAACCTGCCAAATGTCTTCCAGATTTGGCGACTATGTTTGCACGCCGTATGTTTATGCACGTGGTGAAAGCAAAAGTCACAGAAGTTTGCATTCCAAATCTTTTCACGGATCAGGTTAACTTTTTCGACTATGACATTTTTCTGCAAAGAGCGCTTTTTGGCGATAACTGAATGAGATCTGGACACGTGCAGCATCACAAATGCAATAAAAACTGCATAATCGCAGAACGCAGTTTGCCATGGACAACCTTCCATGCATCAAAACCCCCAAAAATATTATCTATGGACCCAGAGCCACATCTACGGGTCCACCCCAGCTAATCTGCCAACATCTGTGGTGGGCCGACCCAACATGTCCACCAGAAGCACCACTGGCCCGCAGACAACTTCACAGACAGAGGGTGATATCAAACACCTGCTATCAAGCTCAGGATATTAAAGCCCTGTGCAGAGAGCGCTTTACTCTCTGACTGATATCTGATTGGTTGGCTCGCCGGCTGGCTGGGCAAACTGGAGTTCCCTCCAGTATCAAACTACAGCTGCCGTCCAAGTGCCTGGCGTTTGTTGTTCTACCTAACACTCCCTATAATTAGACAGATTCGGGGCTGCCAGCTTCTCTTCATGCAGGATTCAACACACACACACACAAACACACACGTGTACACTCGTCAACCTGCCAGTGAGCTTCACTCCCTGCTGTCATACCTTGTCACGTCTCCACATCTGGTTTAGCAGGCCTTCTGCAGGACAGGAAGATGTAGAAGAAAAAGCCAACATAAGACGGGTGCAGAATATTCCCCCTGCATCGAGGAGGAGGGCGTCACAGAGGCATTTGGAGCTTGTTTAGCGACATAAAAGCTTTAAAAACTCTACTTTTGCTGACCTCAGAAATCTTGTTTAACTACACGTCATTACTAAGTATGTTTTTTTTTATGGAATATGCCACCTGACGCCAACAACACAATGGTTGGCGGCTCATTGCTCCAGATCCACCTGACTTCAAAGCGTGAGAACAAAAGCAGGAGGGAGCCTCGTGTCCCAAATGAGACGAGCGTTACCAATTTCACAGCACTAATAGATTCCCGCGCATTTGCTTGAAAACTAAATCGGCAAAGGACAAAAGAGACCTAATCCTGTTTCAGGAGGACTATTCATAAACTTAGCAAAGCAAAAAAAAAAAAAATCCTCCACTTCACCGAGAGCAGAACAAGGACTCCGAAATCACTCTGCGTTTTTCACCTCCCCGGTGCCAAAGTGATTAAATTCATTAAAATCTCTTCAAGTAATTGCAGCTCATCTATGGCAGAGTAAATATTCAATTAATAGCGACATTTTAATAACTGTGATTCCTTCAATCCGCCACACATAACCTTGATGCATGTCTCCCCTACATTAATTAATATTTCTCTTTGGAGGTCAATTTAATTTCCTTTAACTATTCATTAGCCCGCAATACAGGGCAGCACAAAAATCCATTAAAAGAATAGTTCATCTCGCTCTCTATCCTCCCTTCTTCCCTCTCTCTCTTTCTCTTCCTTTTACTCTCTCGTGCAGTCTTTCTCTGTGTTCGTGTGTGTGTGTGTGTGTGTGTGTGTGTGTGTGGGTGGGTTAATCTTTTCTCTTCCCTTTCCTCCCGGACAGAAAGTGGGCTTAGGCTTTCTGTGTTGAGGTGGCGAGCGTGGGGCTGAGCTGAGCCGCACCGAGCCGAGTGGAAGCTCTTTACCGGTCTCTGTTGCGTGTTTGGCCAAGGCTGACTGGCTGCCAAACAGCCAGAGACAGAGCGGGGATGAATCAGCACTGACAAGGTGAAGCCAGCTTCGTGTTCGCCGGCTGACAGCTCAGGTGCTCAGAGAGATGGAGACACAACAGATTACATTTAGGCCGCTGCAGAGAGAGAGAGAGAGAGAGAGAGAGAGAGAGAGAGAGACAGAGACAGAGACAGACAGAGAGAGAGGGGGGGAGAGAGAGAGAGAGAGAGAGAGAGAGAGCAAGAGAGCAAGACAGAGGAAAAGAGTCCAAAATGGCTTTTGGACACTGAAAACTATTTCTCTGTGATAAATGAGAGAGTTGTACTCAACTTTGCATGGTTGCCGTCCAATGAATGTGTGATGATTCCTGAGTCTGCCAAACATGCAATGCAGCACCAAGCAAACAAACCAAACATGAGCTAGTGCTTTTGTGTTGTCAGTGAAATCTGGAGGAGGAGGTGGAGGGCATGGTTTGGTCTCTTTTGATCTCAGACCCAGCTGGTGCTACAATTGCGGGTCAAAATTAAAAATGTTCAAACGCAGTCAAACCCAGTCAAACCCTGTAAAACCCTTCCCAACACTGTCAAAACCCAGTTAAACCTAGTCAAACCCTGTCAAACACAGTCAAACCCATTCAAACCCTGTCAAAACCCAGTATAACCCAGCCAAACCCTATTAAACCCTGTCCAACCCTGTCCAACCCTGTCAAAATCCAGTCCAACCCAGTGAAAACCTATCAAACCCTGTCAAACCCAGTCCAACCCTATCAAACCCAGTCCAACCCTATCAAACCCAGTCAAAACCAGTGAATCCCAGTGAAACCTAGTGAAACCCAGTGAAACCCCAGTCAAAACCCAGTTAAACCCTGTCAAACCCTATCAAACCCAGTCAAACTCCATCAAACCCAGTCAAACTTTATCAAATCTAGTCAAAACCCCGTCAAACCCCGTCAAACCCCGTCAAACCCAGTGAAACCCCGTCAAACCCAGTCAAACCCAGTCAAAACCCAGTCCAACCCAGTCAAACCCTGTCTAGGGAATGACGGCTCCTCCAGTGTCTCCTGTCCCACACAGTAAACCACAAGGTGACATATTTGTTTCTGATTGGCCCAGAGGGGAGCTGCATCATTTGACTGTTACATCGTATCAAACTGCGTTAACTGGAGGATTATTCCTTAATGCTCATGCTTCAGCCTTTAATAGTACAGTGCCCCCCCCCTTCTCTCTGCTCCATCCATTCCCTCTGATCCAACCTAATAGCAATAAAATCCTGCAGTTATGAGTGATGTCCCTTCTCATGCCGTGGGGCAGTGGCTCTCGAAATGGGGCCCTTCAGGGCGCTCCGGGGGATCCGTAGCAAAATGAGGAATCATTTAATTTCATTGTAATTTAATTCAGCGGAAATGATCCCGGCGAGAGAAACATAAAAGAATGGCGTTCGGAATCATAGATTTGACTCTCGCCACTATTAACACCGTTGTACAATTCAACACCAAATCAGCAACAACAAAACTTCCAATCTGGGTCCCTGGGACAAAATCAAACTGGGGTCCAGGCGTTTAATGTGTGTCTATTTGGGGTGAGCGAGATGAAAAACTGCGTGAAGCCCCTACCACAGGGGGTAATCTGCATTACCGCCCGTGCACGCCGACACTGCCACTGCCCCCAGGCCGGCCCTGTACCCACCGCTGGCATGTAAACACAAACTAATCATAACATTAATCTCACCATGCAACTGTGCACTCTTGAAGGCAGCCCATCTGTGAAGGGTTCCCAATTAGCTGCTGTCATATGGCACAGGAAGGAGCAGATTTTTGATGCATACTGTCCTTGGTGAACTACTTTACCGAGTAATGGGGAAAAAAAGAAACGACAAAAAAACCCAAATGTTGGTTGTTTTCTAGATTAGAATTAGAATGCATCTGAATGTTATTTGTCAGTGCCTTAAGAAAAAGTCAAGGTTTTCTTTCCATCAATGCATATTGCAGGTGCTCAGGACCAATGTGTGAGTTTGAATGGGTGAATTGTTCTGCATTTTATCTCCAGAAGAGTGTTCGCCCCCAGACAAATAGCCTACTGTGCCTGCCAACAGAAACAGCGGTCTGGAGCATCGATCAGGGGATACACAGCAAACCAAACAGCACAAGGAAAAAAAACCCACACACAATAGCAAAAACCACCGCTGAGTGAGCTTGGCTTCCACCCCCCGATGCATCCGCGATGCAACCAGCCACGAAAGAATAGTCGACAAAGTGGCGGCATCCAACAAGTAGAACTGTGAATGGTGTGTGTGTGTGCATGTCTCTTTACCTTCCGTCCACCCGTGTTCAGCTTTATGGGCGTGAGGAAGGGGTCAAAGATCATGTGGCTGGTCTCGATGTTGACGGGCGACTGCCGCTTCCCCACCGAGCACAGGTTCCAGGCCGAGTTCACCAGCCCCCAGAACGATGGCACTGCAACACAAACACAAAAGGGTTAGCAATCTGCGCTGAGGAGATAGGGGTACGTTGTATGGCAGGTGGAGGAAATATAATTAGTAGGGTTTGACCGATACCGGTGCCACTACTTCTGAATTGAAGGCGCTGATAGCTTATATTGTGTGCAGGTGTTCAATATCTAAATTTGACCATATCCATACCAAAAAAAAGAAAAAGTATACAAGGATTCAGTGATTCTCGCAGAATTTTATTCTTGGCAGGATGGAATACAACTCTTATACAACATTTAGACCAGTGACGCTCCATTAAAGTAATAATAATAATAATCATCATCATCATCATCATCATCAGCATCACCATCAACATATTCATGTATGAACTCAGTTCAAGGTCTTCCCGTAGACAACCAGTGTAGTATTGATCAATTCTACAATAAATATGGAATCAGTCAAACTGCATCATATCCATCATATCAGAGGTGGATGATGCTGATTGGCTGATTTTTAATAAAAGGCCAATATCAATCCCAATATATTGGCAAACAGATAAGGGTAATATCAGTCCAACCCTAGTAATTGTCTACATGAATGTATTCTCTAGTCTCTACAGTGTATCAGAAGTTAAGAACTAAAAAGGCACAGCGATAACTGCAACTCAATCAATGCTGCAGAAAGAATTCGTCACCTCGCATTCATACTAAAGATAGCCAGGATCAACTCACGCTGCTGCACGCAGGACCAAAAATCCCAATCCCGAGCCTTTGTGGGTGAAACCAATCTGCAAGCCCTTTTTGCATTTTGGTCACAATCTTTTTTCGGAATAGAAAAGATACTACCCTCTGAGAAAAATAGAATCAGCCTGTATAACGAGCTGACACATGTACCGCACGGCAGAATGACACAGTGAGAGAGGATGTCAGCACCGTGGGAGTGATAGGCATCTCAGCCATGTCATTTTCTTACATAAGACTTGGCGACCGGGGGCCAAGAATTCATTTCCTTCCCCCCGGGGCGGGAAGCGTGGCTTATCGCTCTCGACTCCAGCAGAGGCAGCTCCGATTACAATATCGGCTCTAGCCTAAAGTAGTATTTTCCATTTAGGAACACGGCATTACGCACAGATGAGTCACTGGGATCGTGCTGCGCAAATTCCACCGTAAGAGATTTCTTAACAAAAAACCCAGAGATAATTTGAAAATATGATAATTTATGATGAATCACAGAGAAGGGGCCACTAGACAGTTTGAGTTCACAGCTAAAGGCTTGGCGACAAGTTCTTTGAGGAAATTTGTTTTAGGCGCTCCCCGGAGAATGCACTAAATCACCGCTGAGCTAACAGCACTGAGGCGAGGCGAGCAGGTGGTGGCGGTATTCATCACCCTTTCTTCCGTGTGTGTGGCGTTCGAGGCGTTGGCAGATTTCACGGTGTTTCACCGTACTGGAAAAATATCAGAAACCCCTTTACCTCAAGTCATTTCAAATAACAAATACTGACAAAATCCATGTTGTAGAGTACCAGTCGAAAGTTTGCACACACCTGACTGTTTCTCATGATCTTAAACACATTTTGATCTAAAGGTTTATGCTTAAATGCTTGAAATTACTTTCTGAGACAAATATAGTGAAGTTGACTAAAATTAACTAAAATTTGAATTAAATTTTTTTGAAATGCACCCCCAACAAGTAATTTTCATTTAGAACTGGAAATTTTAAATTTAGAGGTGGAGAATGTTGAACCACAATGATCAATCATAATTTTAAAGGTCCACATAGTGAAGTTGTGGAATTTTTGTCTAATGCCAAAGGTTGGCTACTTCGAAGAATCTAAAATATAAGATAGTTTTGATTTGTTTAACATTTTTTTGGTTACTGCATAATTCCTTTCATGTTATTTAATAGTTTTGATGACTTTACTATTATTCTAAAATGATGAAAATAGTAAAAATAAAGAAAAACCCTTCGCCCGACCACTTCGCTCTGTTGCCTCGAGGCGACTGGTTGCCCCGTCACTCAGATGCCCTGCGGCCGATCTACCCGGTCACGGCTTTTCTCTGTCCTGGCCCCACAGTGGTGGAATGAACTCCCCACTGATGTCAGGACAGCAGAGTCGCTGCCCATCTTTGGCCTGAAAACCCACCTCTTCAAGAAACACTACCCTGACCCTTCCTCTTAGCACTTGCTTAGATGCTTATATGCTTCACTTATTTGTCTTAGCTCTTGTTTATTTGCTTCACTTATTTGTCTCATTTGTTTAAATAAAAAGTAGGTAGCTAACTTATTGCACTTTTAGCTTAGCACTGCTTCTGCTCTTAGATGCTTGTTTAGGAAGGAAATGCACTTACAATTTCAACAGCTTTTCAACACACAAGCAGCGAGGCCTCTCATTGCACATTATTATAAAGAGTGTCCCCCGAAGCGTATCTATTATTCAACTGAGCCTCCCATCAAGCGGAGTTAACCCGCCACTTGATTCGGTGTTCCGATTAAAGTTTCATACAACTTCAGGGTCAGTGCAACTGCAGCTTGTATCAAAATACTTAGCTCCTACTTGGTCCTTCACCGATTGCATTATGGATGATGACTACACATACAGTATGGTGACTGTGCTGTAGACATCAGTCCTTGGTTACACGACACTGTCTGTGTTGAAACTCTATCGCTGTTTCTGCAGACTGCAATAAAAGGCTTTTCTTGGTAATCCTGCTGCAGGTGTGAGCTCTTTCTGTGTACCGTCAATACTTTGCCTCCGACGCTGCTCTAAGAACCTGACAATGAGGGGCTTAGTGTCTTGTTATGGGAATTGACCTTCCAGTTACAGGGCTGTCTCTCCAACTGCTAGGCCCACCTGCTGCCAAAATACCAATTGGGGGTGTCTTGAAATTGCAGTTACGGGGGGCAGAAAGTGACGGGACAGCGCTGATAATGGGTTGCCGTGGAGTGGGACGAGTTCCAGCGGACAGGCAGTCTTGTACATCCACGCTTTGAATGCTTTGAGAGCTGTATGTGTGACAAAGCGTGTCAGGGTGGCCGCCGTGGGCTCTATATAAGTACACGTCCTCCCTGCAGCCAGCCACCGTGTTAGCGCGGAGAAAAAAACGGCTATCATTTCAAACCCAGGATCCCCGCTGTCGACAGAAAATTACCCCATCCCACGGAACTGCCTGGCAGGGATGCAAAAAAAAAGAAGCAAGAGAATGAAAATACATTAGAGATTTGTTGAGTCATCACTTGTTAAAGGTAGCATTGAATTGGGCAGCAATATCCTTCAGGAGAGAGGGAGGTGGATGGTAGGGGGGAGAGAGAGAGAGCGCAAGAGCGAGCCACCCCTTGATGATGCGAGATCCTTCATGGAAACGACAGGAAATCCATGGCCGGAATGGGAATTGGAGTGTGAGGGAATCGATCCATTAAAAACCCCTGGCCCCTGTGGTAAATGTACACATAATTATTAGCTGTTGATAGATTCCCAAATGCGACGGCGGCGGCAGGAGACATCACTCACCGCTGACAAGAGGCACAAACCCGTGCTGTCAATAATCCACAGAGGCCCTCCTATAGAGGCGCTGCTCCTATATATATCACTTAATCCGCTCGCCGGCATTAGAGACACTTTCATTTCTTATTGGACAAGCTGTAAAAGTGGACAGGGATATATGGCGTGGCCTTTTGCAGATGTCGGCCACAGTGATGTGTTATGTACGAGTGAAAAGGGCAACAGAGGGCACGCGGGGGGGGCTGCAGTTTCATAGCCAGTCCTTTTATTCCCGTTATTTCTCAAAGGACCTTGACAAGAGGGATTTCAAATGGTGGAATCCGTCTTTGGGTTATTTAGTCTCATTGACACTCTCTCTAGCAGTAGCTACTGTATGTAAGTATGGAGTGCAAAGTTAAAGCTGCACAGTGGCGGCCCCAAGTGGCAGCGAGAAGAAACTTTGAAAATGAAGGACTTCCTGTAAGGTCAGTAAACTGCACATCCGGTCTGTGATGCTTTATACCAAAATATACCAAAAGGGACAAGAAGCAAAAGATCTGAGGTCTCCTAAACGTCTCACTGCTGTTCAGGAGACAGTTTGGATTTTGCGAGTTTTCTGATCATACTCGACACCAGAAATTGGCAAATAGGGAGAATGTATGGTGTCTCAATTAAGCGGCGATGGGGCGCTCTTATTTAAGCCGATAAGACGGGTGTATTTTCAAAAAAAAATATTTGCCTAGTGCAGCTTTAATCTCGGTCCTCTCGGTTGTGGGTGTGTGAGGCCATGTTTGCAGACTAATTACGTGGCTGCCTTGGCAAGATCTGGAGTGCACACCGGGTCGTCCCTGTGGGCTTATTAGAGTTCAGGGTCGAGGTGAGGGGTGGGATCCGGAGGTCTGAGGAGACACGCTCAGCGCAATTAGGCCCTTCATTAATTACTTCCACCACTGCATATCTCGCCGCTAGCAACATGCTCATACATCCAAAGCCTGGAGAGAAGACACACACACTTTCCTTTTTTTCATTATGAAAATGCATAATATAGAAATACATAGACCCACGGGGGTTAAATTGGTAGAGGGAGGGGCGGCAGCTCCTGCACCCAAGCCAGTTTATCAATTCCAAAGACAGAAAAAATGTAGAGCCGTGCTCGCCAAACTTTAGTTTTCCATTTGCAAACAGAAACACACAAGATAGACACATCTAAATGTACGTATGCACACAAACGCACACACCTTCTGACACACACACACACACACACACACACACACACACACACACACACACACACACACACACACACACACACAGAAGACCACTGTTGCTAGCTACAGAGGTGTGCATTTCATTAAATAGGCCCTGGTGCAGAGATAGCCTTAATGAAATGTCTTTATTCTGTCAACTGGATATGGATGAAAAGTTAGAGTAATAGTCTTTGGGAAACAGGGGGGAATTGGAGAAATGCAAAGTGCATACGCATGCACACTCTCTCTCTCTCACACACACACACACACACACACACACAGACTCTCTTTGTCTCTCGCACTCACACACACACAGACTCTCTTTGTCTCTCGCACTCTCTCTCCCCTAAGACCCGAATGCATTCTGTACATCAGTTTCTTGGATGAGCATCAAAAAAAAAAAAGCATAAAAAAGTGCCTTCCTTTGTAATTGCTGACACGAAGCTGTGTTTCAACTTGGTCCGCAATGGGAGACAGAGTGAGAGAGAGAGAGAGAGAGAGCGAGCTCCGAGGGAGACCGAGCGGCTTGGGTATAAATGCTTACTTAAGCAGGTACGCAAAACATCTTAATGATAATGAATGTCTAAGAGTCGCATTAGAGGGAAATGTCATATTCCGCGAGCTCTCAATTTGAAACATGCCCCGGTGCTGTTGGTTCCATCTTGTTTACTCACTGGGGGGAAGGGGGGAGGGGGGCATTGCATTTTAACAGACATTTCCCGAGCCGCTGTGAACAGAAGATACGTCCCATACAAAGGACAGGCACCAGGTGCAATCCATTTATGAAGAACTTCATTCAGAGAAAACTGCACTCTGACTTTCACGTAAAAAAAAGATGTTTGTTGCATTTTGCATTTCAGGGTCTTACTTTTTAAACCCATTTACCCCTGTAGTGATGGTTTTAGTACATATTCTTAACGTTCTAAGACAGCAGAACATACAAAGGTGCAAATGTTGTGCAACACATCCTGGTATTAACCAAGAAATTTACTATTTCTAGGGTGCAATCACACCTACAGTTCTTTGTTTCCGAACCGTGGTGGAAAAATTTACTTTGTTGCATTTGGTTTGTTTAGGGTCACATACTGTATACTCACAAGTAGCTCATCTACTGGACAGAGTTTCGCTACCCTAGTAGGAGTGTGGATTACCTTCTCACTCTGCAAACAGCACTGCAGTTCATTTGGGAGAGCACGGAGACCCACATGATCTCTTGGTGCCACCCGAGTTCAAATTGTTCTCAAACAAACCGAACTGAAGGCGTTCAAACAAACCACTCCAAACACGCTTGGTGTGTACTTCAACTAGCTGTCCTAACAGTAACCTCTCTCTGAGTTACATTATTCATAGAGGTAGAATAGATGGAGTATATTTATGCTCTTTAGTGAGCCTTTTTCTCTTTACCTAACCTAAATCTAACCCTGCGCTAGTTCCTAGAAGCAGAGTTTCTCCTCATGGACACACACACACACACACACACACACACACACACACACACAAACAAATGGGTGCTGCTACAGGTTAGGCACTGTGGGGTTGCAGTAGAGACTTTTAGCACCTGGCACACAAGCTCATTACCACAGTTCATCAATTGACCCTTTTTTATCAGGTGTAGCATTAGCGCTAATGGGGCTAACATGGGCACTGCTGACGATTAGCAAGGCTGACTGTAAATCATTGGGCCGCCATTAGAAGCAGGGTAACTACCTCAGGTGCTAAACACCTTTCAAGATCCATGTGTTGATTGATGTTGAGTGGATGCGTGTGTGTGTGTGTGTGTGTGTGTGTGATAGAGAAAGAGAAAGATAGGGCCAGGGAGGAAGACGAGAGTGTGTGTGGTAATTGCAGACTGGGCAGAGTTGGTGTGAGAGCTGTCACTGCAAGTGTTCATCTTGTGCGATGCTGCCTTCAAGTGACGCCAGAAATACGAGCTTGGCGCACATGAACGACCCAAAAAAAGTGGCAAACACGAGTGGAAAGGTAGAGGACAGCGGGGATGCTGCATCAATGCTGATGACAAAAGTGATGAATATAACAACTTTTTAGCTAATGGATTAATTGAAACATCAGTTACATGCCCTTGCTTTGCTGCTTGGTTTCTAAAATGAAACAACAAACACCAAAAACCTTCCCGGAAGCGTTTCAATGCGTATTTATGACCTCGAACTCGGAAGCAGGAGTGTGGCGGACTGGGAGGAGGGTGGGTGAGGCTTAGCCTGGACCCAAGGGAGAATTGAGTCGGTGGACTGACTCTACCTTGGATCCGGGACCGGCTGCGGGCAATTAAGCCTGATTGCAGCCGGGCCTTTTTAACCTGCATGTGGATGTGTGAGCGAGTGGGCGAGTCAGTGTGAGACGCTGGCTAAGTGTGGGTCCGACAGGAAGACGTGTGGTCGAGAGTCGGGCTGTGGAGCGGAGTGTGGGGAGCGCAGTGGAACCAGCAGCGGCGTCCGTCCCTATGCCCGGAGGTTGCAGCCTTCGGGAGGCCTGGAAGAGCTGGCCAGTCGGGGTTGGAGCGAGTGAAGCTGCCTGTA
>CABFOQ010052407.1:2721-19459 GCA_900660455.1 Gephyroberyx darwinii
CAGTCAAGACCCCCATGCCAATGTCCTACCAATCAGTGCCAAGAGGACCCATCCCAGAAGCCATTGAGCCCAGCCACGGGACGTCCATCTGAGCACACAGAACAATCACAGACACTCAAGCTCAAAAAGAACAGTGGAGAGCTATACAGAGTGCTAACAGTGTGGAGGGATATAAATAAAACATGGACAAAAACAGATTTTTATTATCAGTGAAGCAGAATGAGTAAGACAACACATGATAGGACATTAAGAGACTGTAATGTACATATTTGTAAGTACAAAGAGAGAGGCAACATTAAAAAAGTGTATTTTGAATATTCTCAAACGTTGAGTTTAAAAAACAAATACAAAAGTATTAAAAAAAATTACTGTTTGAATGGCTTTGTAAATTTTGTTCTAAATGAATAAAGGTGACAATTCTTTGTGGTTGTTTTCTAAGTGCCAAGTTCAAAGATGTTTTCTTTCAAATGAACATTTAATTGAATGTACTATGAGAAGTCATGATAAAAGAAAAAAACAACTTGACATTTCACACGTCAAAGACACTGGAAGGATTGATCTGTTTCTTATGAAAAAATAAAAAAAAGATGGTAGAAAAACTTTGAGATGTGTGCTTGAAAACATACTTAAACTGTTAGTGTCATGGTCTTGTCTGTGTATTCTTGTGTCTCCTGGCTGGAAAGACTGAACACCCAAAAACACATTCAAAATATTTGTTCAGAACTCATGAACTTTCAAAAATAGAATTTCACTGACCGTTTTACACGAGGCAACAATACTTTCTACAGAGGTCTGCTTGCGGGGTCAACTGCAGTGCCAATCCCAAGATAAACTAGGATTTAGGGGATATTGCTAGAATCTTAAAATATTGAGAGTTTAATTTATGGTGAAGCCTCTAGGAACAATGCTGATGATCAACAGAAGAATTTAAAAAATTTGTGTAATACTGCTGATTCATGTTAATACCAGTCCTTTGCTAAAACCCAGCATACAGACTATTAGCACTCAAGATAGTGCTTTCTTTTTAAAGGGTAATTCTGGTATTTTTACACATGGGCCCTATTATTGTAGATATTAGTCATTTATACCCCAAAATATTTGAAGTGTCTGACAACATTATGGAAAGGATCCCTACAGAGATAGACCTTTGTTTAACCAGAAAACGAAAGTCTTGCTCGCAAGATTTCAGAGTGAGACTTCTCCTTGAGCGAGACTTTCGTTTTACACTTCGAATAACAATCTGAGCCTGTCAGTGGCAAAAACAAGCACTTTTAGTGGACGTACTTTGATTGCGCACAGTTGCCCCTGCCGATTACATTGCAGCCATTGCAGCCTGTTTTGTGACTGCCGGCTGAGGCGATCTAGTGGAGCAATTCCGAAACTTTTTGTACCTATTTTGCTGTATAAATGACTAATATGTACAAATAGGGCCCAGACTTGTTAAGTTTTTATAGGTTTATAGAAGTTATTGCCTCAAACGAGAGAAATGAGCATCTTTAGCTCATTTCTTCTGGATCAAAACTGAGTACCAAATATAGGAGCATGATCTTGGGGGTAAGGTCCCTTAACTCATTCAACAATAAGAGCAAGACATGCAATTTTAAAAATCCATTAGAGGGTCTCCGGAAAAAACTGAGAGCTGAGATAAGCTCTCACTAAAAACAATTTGCAGGTTTTAAGAAAAAACATTGGTAGGCAACAGATTTTACTATGATTACATATGGTACGACATTAGGATTATACAGATTTTGATCCTGTAGTCTGCATGTGAAGATAATGTCATGTGGGGATTTGTTTTCCCTTCTGTTTATGGCTTATTAGTTTTAATGCTCCATTAAATTATAATACATTATTCATGTAATGTCCCACTGAAGGTTTGTTCTTTTAATTTGGGACAAGGTACATTTAATAAAAGGTTTGAGATGTTCAGTCACATGAGCTCTATACGCTGTCCAAAAAACGCTAGCTGGATGTTAGTGCTAGTCACAGTTCCAATGCTAAATACTGTATTCCTGCTGCAAGCTTTGATTACAATATTACTTGTCCAAAAGAAATCAATACCACCATGTTGCCTGAAAAGGATCAAGAAAGGAGAAATTGAATACTCGGTGATCTTTGTATTGCTGAGGCTTCTGTAAGAGGCATACAGAGTTTCAGAATGAATAGAAGTCTATGATGAGCAGAAGGTAATGTGACTTCAATACAAAATACACATGTATAGAAAATCTATGCACATTACAATGAAGACTTAGAAATAATAGAGACTAGTACAGTGGTTCCCAATGCTGGTCCTGGAGTACCACCACCCTGCTGGTTTTCATTCTAGCCATCTAATCGGGGACTGGTTTACACCTAGTACGCCAGGTGAATGTGTAACCGATGGCTATCTGAGGCAGTAACGATGTTGTCTGACAATGCCACATTACAATTAGATGTAATTAGTATTAAGCACACAGATTCTTCTTTTCAGTGAGGTGGGAGCAAAAAGGTATTTATTTACAATCTGCTCATACACAAACTATTGTACTGGGTTAAAAGAAGGAACAAGTAATAAAAGAAAATACTGAGTCTGCTTGACTCTAATACAACAGTAATCGTAGATTATAAGCATTCACTTAAAATACATACAGCCTGCCACTAGACGAGATGCATCTCTGGAATAATAGAAGCACAGTTAAAACACCATCCAGGGCATAAGCGTCTTCCTCCGTGCTGAGCCAAATCCCGAATGTCTCTCCTCCGGTTCGCCACACAAAGGGTTCCTATGTGGACGGGGAAAACAGCACACCTGCAACAGAGGCAATCAGTGAGAGAGCGGCACATTCTCACTCAGTAGCCATCAATTAAAGTGTGCACCAATCAAAACAAGGAAGTGGTTAACCATGTCACAATGAATTAAAACAAAACGCACGCAAGTTAAACATAGTAACTCAAACATCACGCAATTTGGAACCAAAACATATACGCACATTACTTTGATTACAAATGTTACAACTGTTACAAATGTAATTAACTACCTGGAAGGATAGAAAACCAGCAGGGCTGTGGTACTCCAGGACCAGGATGGAGAACCACTAGAATAAAAACATATTTACAACTTTTACTTTCAAGACCCCTGCCCCTGCCTGGAGCCACATGCAGGCCTTGAATTGAGCCCGGGCAGAACATTCTCTTCTGTGTCTTGCTGCATCCTTCTCCTTTTCTTCCTACTGCTCAATCAAAAATATAATATTCTTAAAGAATATTAGAGAATTGATCCTTACCCTTTGCTGGATTCCATTTCTAGGAATGTGCGTGTTCATTTGGACTGGGTTTTTAAATAACATCTCTGTTCTCTCAGGTGGCTCCACTTGTCTCTACAGTGTGACCCTAAAGTCTCAAGACTTCAGAGGGGAAGGCAGGACTTTAGAGTAGTTTCTCTCAAGTTTGAGTGTGTGCACGCACATGGGTGTACTTGAGTTTGCAGATGCGAGTGCCTTCGTATGCAAGTGTTGAGATTGTTGATTTGCCCTCTAAACCTTTCCTGTCCCCTGGCCCTTCCTGTCAGTCTTAGAAGTGGTGCTGAGTGGAGCCATGAAGTTTCCATGGCTGTGCCCTAAGGAACCACTGACCTTTTTCTGAGGGCCATGCTGAGTCCTGTCAGGGACATACTTCCTGTTTCCCCCTAACACAAACAGTCCACTGCCACCACTTTATGTCATGATTCATCTTATGACATGCCCTTTTTCACCTCCACATCGGATGGAGCACATACAGAAGCTGTGCCTCACTTTGCACGGTTGAAAAAATCCAATTCCCAAATGGGGCTACTGAGATTAGTTTCGTCTGCAGAGATTGTTCAAGTGGGCCTCTTAAAAGACACAACAATTTTTAAAAAATTGCTCAGTGCAGAAGAGATCTCTCAAATCTCTTTTTTAAAATATAGATAATGTACTGTGCATTCAAGAAAATAATGGACTCTGAACCAAAATCTCCATCCTTTTCTCGCACAGCACATTATCACAGGAACAGGGACTCTGTAATTGCCGTACATGACTCGCATGGATGGTCTGTATAATTAGCTTGTGTGGGCAGTGTGTGGCAATCTGGTTTAGAATAACTCTGATTCTCCCTAAGGGACAGATCGCTGACCGTCTGTCCAGCCTGCCTCCACAGCCCATCCCGCTTATTATCGCTTCCCTTGCCCACCTCAGTGGCACGTAGGGCTATGGTCTTTTTGTCCAGGAACAATTTATTTGCTTTCCCTTTTGACCCCCGAGACTAAGACTGTATAAACTGATGAGCTAATTATAGACTTTTCTATTTCCAACATAAGATGGTTGGATGACTTGGCATTGGAATACCCTCTCAGCCTTCATCATTAATTAACTTTGTCTTTAGGTTGCCATTGGTTCAGGGTTTCACACACTTTCACATATAAAGGCCACCCTCTCTCTGAAGATGAGTCTAATTACAGAATCTAAGAATATGAGATAATCATGCATTGTGGTTGATTAAAATGACTCAGCAGTCTATAAACCATTACAGCGACTATGACACTTGACTTTTGTAGGCCAGTGAAAAAGTATTCAGTGCATGACTATCAGCAGTAGACTTCCACTTTTTCTATCCGCAGGCAAAATAAGCCTCATACTGTATGCAAGTGGTTTTTGCTCGGGTATATCATTTAATAAATAATATTATTATAATATTATATAATTGTCAAGAGCAGCAGAGGTACATGGTTAAATAAATTAAACATAAGATTCAGGTTTGATGCACAAACACAAAAAAAACAACCTGTGAGTTTCAGTCATCGAGCACTGTTGCAATAATGTAATGCACATTACTTATAATAAACATGCTAGCTGTTGCTTTTAAAATGTATGAGACTTGGTAAAAAAAATATCACATAGCTTACGATTCTCTGGTCCTTAATACCTAGGCCATTTTCATCCAAATTGTTCTTATGCTGCCATGGCATAGGTAATATCTGTTCACACTCCATAGTTTCAACAACACTGATGACATGGTGACTAGAACAGAACCAACCAGTTTGGATTTGGTTCATCAGTGTTAAAATACCCCTGTACTCAACTTCTCTCACCTTGTGGATGGTTTTAATATATTAGCCAATAGTTTCCTGGATAAGACAAAAACAGAAACATAAGCAGAAACTGTTATGCTACACACCTTGGAGGCTTAAAGAATCCCACCTGCCCTGAACAATGGGAAATAGCGTAACCACAAAGAGCCACAGAGTAGGAAAACTTTACTTCATTCCCAGGGGTAGAAAAACGCAATAGATTTTTTTAATATAAAGCAAAGGCCTCTACTTAGAGAGTACAAGTGTTGCACAATGTTATTTCATACTTTTGAGGCTGCATAAGTGCATTACTGTTACATAATGTATGGTTTTCCCTGCCTATTAAAGTCTTTGGGTGTCTGCCTATAGGTATGTCTCGATCTGTATACTTGAATAAAAATATATTGTTTCTTTCCCTTGCAGCCTGGGAAGACTTTGAGTGGTGTCTTTTCTCAAATAGGATTTCTGAATGTGGCTGGCTGCTCTTTAGAGTCATTAACTCCAAAGACCTATAAGCTATGTAAAACACATTGGTGAGTTTTAGGTAAAACCCCAAGACTTGTGTTTCATCTATGATCACTAATGTATTTAGTTAGCTTTAGCAACAATAAGTTTACTTCCAATTCTTCATGATTTACTCTTGTGTCTCACACTAACAAAGTTGCCATTTACATAACAGTATTGCCATTAGCAGGGGATTCTGGCAAGCTGACACCTCACTCTCTTCATCATACAGTCATCAGTGACCTGTGCATGGTTTCTAATGGGGTTAATCAGGATGAGATAATGACTTTGTTGTGATGCCAAAATAACGCCCCCAAAGCTCAGTGGGGTCAATTAGCAAAGGCCTATCATTAACTTATTAGATGCTCCGTTTGATAACAGTCTGTCTAAGCCACTCATCTTGTTTCTCTAGGATTGTCTATTGTTTTTGCAGCAGTTTTACTTTTTGTTCTTTTGTATCTTGCAAATATAATTCTGTTGTCTTTCAACATGGACGAATCACAACAACACCACACCATATCTGTGTCTCATGATATCCTCATGAAATCATTTATGGTACATATGGTTTTTCTAGGAGGAAGACCTCTCTACTGAGATGCACAGAACTCACCTTATCCTATACTTAGGGTCAAATGAGTATGACATGTCTATTTTTTACCCTTCATGTTGCTAGAAAACAAATTCATATTTATTATGAGGCCTCATCTATGTGGAGTTGTTGGGCTCCTACCTGAGCAGAGCAGTATTAACGGTGTGATAAACAACTTCTCGCTATTTGATAAATAATCCAGGAGAAACACAGCATCCCGACAGAGCTATGAAAGTTTTATGCCCTGTTCCGCAGAACCTCTCTCTCCAAATACCAGACATGACTCAGGGAGCCAGTAGAATCCCAATATTTCTCTATTTCCTTTTATCTGTATTCTCCCTCGTTCTCTCCATCTCTCCAAATATAATGAAAACGTCTCTTTCTCTCTGGTTAGTTTTGTGCACCATGTCCATAGTGAGTTTATATATTTTGTAAGTTTGTGAAAAATATGCTTCCCTTCTGCCCATCAACAGGCTGTGGTAAGTAAGTAAGTAAAACTTTATTTATATAGCACCTTTTTTAACAGAGGTTACAAAGTGCGTTACATCAGCAGAGAAACAGAAAAAGGAAAACACAGACACAAAGCACATACAAAGAAAATACATTCAAAAGTACATACAAACACAGGAAGCATACAACAACCAGTCACCACCTAGAGCACAGCCATGAAATTATAGAAAGACCATCCTAAAAAAAAAGTGGGTTTTCAAATGTTTTTTAAAGCAATCGACAGACTCAGTTGATCTGATGGGAAGGGGGAGATTGTGTTCTGGGTGCCAGAACAGAAAAAGTTTTTAGTTTGGCACGCAGTATAGCCAACAGGTTTTGGTTGGATAACCTAAGTGACCGCTCGGTGGTATAAGGGCTTAGTAGCTCGGAAATGTAGAAGAATCTTAAAATCAATCCTGAACTTTACTGGCAGCCAATGTAGTGAGGCTAAAATAGGAGTGATGTGAGATCTACGGCCAGTCCTAGTTAATAGCCTAGCTGCTGCAATTTGTACAAGCTGAAGACATGTCAGGGCAGCTTGACTAAGGCAAGTGAAGAGGGCATTGCAGTAATCGAGACGGGAAAAAATGAAGGCATGGATAATACGTTCTAAGTCAGAGGCCAATAATAACGGTCTGATTTTTGCAATGTTTCTGAGTTGAAAGAAACATGACTGAACCAATTAGTTGACATGGTGTTCAAATTGAGGGTCAAATATAACGCCAAGATTCCTAGAGTTTGGTTTGACATTGGGGGAAAGTGGGCCAACCCATGTATTTAGTCTATTATTGAGGATGGTATGATCAAGGGTATCAAAGGCAGCACTCAAGTCAAGTAAAACCAAGATGTTCCCCCCTATCAGCGTGCACAAGGATGTCATTTGTGAGTCTTAACAGAGCACTTTCAGTACTGTGTTTATGGCGAAGGCCTGATTGAAATTTATCAAAAATATTATTCCCTTCAACAACTTGAAGGAGCTGCTCAGCGACGAGTTTTTCCAGTATTTTGGAAATGAAAGGTAATTTAGAAATCTGTCTAAAATTCTTCAGAACGGATGGATCGAGGCAGGTTTTTTTTTTTAAAGGGGCTGGACATTAGCTGTCTTAAATTGATCGGAGGCATAACCAGGGTAAAATATCAAGTTGGCAAGAGGACAGGCGCAGATGTGAAATCGTCTCTATGAGGTTGTGCATAGTAATGGGGGCAAATTGGGTTAGAAAACACTAGTAGATAGATCAGACGAGGACGACGGGGGCAGAATGTTGGATCTGATTCTGTTGATTTTGATAACAAAAAATGATAAATACCTCAGTTGAGGTGGCAGAGATAGCAGCAGGTTGTACAAGCTGGTTGATTGTGCTGTGTTTATTAGTGGTAATTAAGTCTGAGAAGTAAGCTGTTCTTGCATCCTTGATTTTCTGATTCAAAAGTCAAAAGTTCTTTCATGTGTAGAAAATACACATTAAGTTTTGTATTTTTCCATCTGTGCTCAGCCCTCCTGCATTCTTGCTTAAAGCTACAGATAGCATCATTTATCGACGGGGATGATTTGGTGGCTGCTACTGACCTGATCGTAATAGGTGCAATGGCATCTATCGCCAAGGAATACTATTGAAATTATTGACCAGATCATTAATGTTTGAGGGTTGAATTGTGCTATTATATAATATATTAATATATTCTATATATATATATTCCAACATGGGCTTGAGTAGACTTTAATTCAGAATAGTTAATTATGGCCTGAACTTTAGAACAGATTGGTTATTAAAAATTAGAGAAGTTTGAGTTAGAGAAGTTGCCTGGATGTAGGAGTCCAATAGAACACATTTATGATCGGAGACAAGGTCTAACAATGAGAGTTTATAGTCAGGCCTAGAGTAAATACGAGGTCAAGGGTGTGGCCTCGGTTATGAGTCGAACCAGAGACATGCTGCACCAGATTGAATGAATCGGTAATGTTTAGCAATTTCCTGGCATAATGGTTTGATGGGTCATCGATGTGGATATTAAAATCACCTACAATAATAATTATATCGTGATTGAGGACGGTGGAGGATAGTAATTCTGAAAATTCTGCTAAAAAGCTATTATTTGGTTTGGGGGGGTGGTAGATTGCAATACAGCAGACTGGGTTTTGACAGTTGACTTTGAAAGTTATCAACAGTGATGTGTTTACAGTTAAAATGGTTGCTGTAGGCAACAGCAAGGCCCCCACCACGGCCAGTGCACCTCGGGGAGTTCAAATAACTGTAGTCGGGAGGGCAGAGTTCAACTAAATGGCAGCAGTCCCTTTAGCCAGGTAAAAATTAGGAAATCCAAATTATGGGATGTGATCAAATCATTCAGGATAAAGGTTTTGTTTGACAGACCTAGCACTGAATAGAGCAAATCTAGCTGCAGTGATGGGTTGCACAGACTGCTTACGATTATAGGTACAGCTACATAGGTTCTTACTATACTTCAATTACTACAGCTGGTCAGTTAATTAAGGTATCTATATGGAAAGCATCAATTGATCTACTATAGTGCAGTGTTCAAGCTGTCTTACATTAAGCACAAACTCAAATGAGAGATACTGTGTGATAGACAGACTGGTGATTATCTATGTGTTTTAGAAGTGGCAGCTTGTATGGCCATCTGGTCATAATTAAAGTAGCAGACCTCAGAGATCCCTTACTTCACTTTCTTCATCATATACATTCTTCCTTGACGCAGGCACTATACACCCAGAAGAAAAATATTTTGCTCAGTCGTCTTTTTGTTATCTCATGAGAAATAGAGGAGATCTCAATTTTGTTTCATTTTCTGATCACCTTCATCTAAAATGATTCTCCTAAAACCCCCGAGTGAGGGGTGAGGAGGATTTCTTTTTTGCCTTCATTTGATCATTTGATAGTTTGCAGTAGAAAGAGATGGGAAGGATCAGGATAGAAAGGAGGGATGACATGTGACAGGTCCCAGGTTGGATTTGAACTCAGGACGTTGTGGTTATGTGATATGCACCTTAGATCACTGAGCCACCTGGAAACACAGAAGAAAGAATTCTAGAAACTTTATGAGATAAATGTGAAGATGCTAACATGTGACATATATAATGATAATAAGCTCCTACTATATGGCTGTTGGCCCTGTGGCTTCAGTAGGAAAATGCAACAGTATTGAGTTTTCTTTGAGATCTTCCTCTAATTTTATGGTTTCATAGTCAGGAGAGTTAAATAACATCGTTCATTTGGAGATCTCTTGCAGTGATCAGAGTGAGATCAACATGAGCTCTTATGTGGTTGTTTCTCCTGAGTTGAATTTGAGAAATAAGAGAAAATGTCTTTAGTCTCTTCTTAGTCTTAAAAAGAGCTCATTTGTATCTAGGAGACAAAAAAAGATATAGATGAGATCTCTTCTTGGATTTTGCTTTCCTATGGGCACTCTCAATCTTTAAATCTCATTTGGCTGCAACGGTCATGCTCTGCCAGTTGTACCAATGTTTAAGCCTTTCTTGGTTATAGTCTACATGGGCTGGAGTAGACTTTAATTCAGGCTTTCTGCAACACAGTTTAACTTCAGATTAGTTACTTCTGGACTATGGAGTAATTAATAGAGTAAAAAGATTTAATTTCAACACCTGTGTTAGTCTGGGTTAGTGAGATTGAGTGCACACAGCACTGGACTGAGGATGCTTATAAAACCAAGAATGGCCCTAGAAAAGCCCATAAGTGTGTGGAATTGCAGCAGCAAACACAGATGGAACAATGAAGGCACAGAAAAAAACATGTTCAAAAAACATCAGTGAGCATGAGAAAACACTATTAAAGTGTCAAGGCACCCAATCATTGAAGACAAACAACATACATCTGCTCCTAGTTGTGTTTTCATTGCCATCAAATTCATTACGAATTGTTATCCAGGCTTCTTGAATTCAACAGTAACAAAGATGAAGATTCTTACCTGAAGTTGTTATATTTCACTGGGAAGGTCAACTTATTATGTTAGTTTCTCTTTGCAGGCCTTGTGGAAGAACATTAAAATCATTCATGAAAAGACAAATGCAGTAGTGGCCAGAAGGGAGAGTGTAACACTGGTGGAGGTGGACCAGGTAAGTGACTTGCTGATAAGATTAATGGAGAGTCAGCAACCTTTGCAGTGTATACCAGATGAGAGCTTAGATGAGCCAAATCACAGTAGCTTGAACTCGGCTTCGTGGAATCACTTTATCCCCGATTGACTTGTTAGGTTAACTCAAATCAGGCTTTCGAAATGAATCTCTGCTTTTCTAAACCTGCTTTGCAGAACACCCCTCAGATCTCTATATAGAAAGGCTCCTACCTACTCCAGTCTGAGTTTGGTAATCGGAACTGTACGGTTCCTAGTTTGCTTCTATCAAGTCATCCGTAATGTACTGGAATAGACCGTAGTGAACCAGAGCCAGATGTCGGCTCCCTATGTGACAATTGATTCAAAAACTCCACATTTTTAAGAAGTCTGCAGAGTACAAAGCCTCTGTCTTCATCTAATGGAGTGATTAATAATAGAGCGATTTCTACACCTTGTGGTGTCAAAGTGAAAATTAGGCAATGTTAGAACAGCACAGAGAGCCAAGCTTAAAGCAATCATTGGAATTGCTAACACTGCATTGAATGTTTATTTTTAATGCATTTTAGGGGTTTGAACTTTCTGCACAGTAAATTATGTTTTCTTGACGTTTTGCAGTTTATTGACCATTTTTGACCAACAGAAAAACAACTTAAATCTTGTTCAATTTGTTTTAATGCCCACAGAATATTGCAGAAATTGCAATTTTATAATTGCAGATTTTAAAACTCCACCACAGACTTTGAAAGTTTTACCATGGAATCCTGCGAGTCTCACAGATGGTATTGGATGTTACATAGTAAGTAAGTAGAATGTGCTGGGCTGCAGGTAAGCATACTGATTTCTTTAACCCTGATGGTTATGAGGGAATTCTCAAAATGATAATCTCCTCAAAGAGTAGCGTTACTATGACCCCTGACCATTCAGGAGACTTCATTGTGAAATAAAGGTAAAACTTATCAAACCCTGAATCAATTTAAAGGTCCCATATTGTAGGAATCCAAATCATCCTTTATTGAAATAGGTTAAATGGTTAAATTTAAAGTTATTGTATTTTCAAAAATCCATCTTTTTTACTGCCAGTTTCAGACCAACTCCAGTAAACACTGTCACAGCCACACAGCACCGGCAGCGCCAATAGCAGCCCTGCCCTCCTAATCACTGTTCATTGCTCTCACCTGTGTGTTTAACTGTTTGTGCTCTCTCCAACAGATACTGAGTCTTGAGCAATCCCTTGCTGAGTATTGAAGCCGGGTGTGGTTTCAAGCTGATTTTTTTTAGTTTTTTTTAAACTTTGCCTTCATTTGAGAGTTAGTAGAGAGAGGCAGGAAAGATCGGGTGAGAGAGGAGGGATGACGTGCCCCACCAGCAGTCTTATTCTAGCGGTGTTTGTTATTTTGTCCTGAATACCTGTACAGGACTACTTCCTAGTTTAGCAGCCCTGTTGCCTTGTTTTGTTATTTTGGATCTCGTCACAATTAACGTCCAGTTTCATCCTGTCTTTCCTGCACTTGAGTCTTCACACCAGTGTTACAAACACATCACAAATGGAGTTGGTCTTGATTGGCTCCACTCAGTGAAGAATTGTTGAAATCCTCCCAGTCAAGAGCCAAAACCACACTCTAGTGCACACTAGCGCTGTGCACAGTAATGCACTTCTTGGTCCTGAGCTCTGAACTAACAATGAACTAATGTTTACTGCTGCAGGTTCCTTTTGCCATTCAACACATTTTATTTTGTTTGTAACACCAGCTCTAAGGCCTCCACAACTCCACAGTCTGTGAAATCACGCTTCTTCTTTTTCTTCGTCTTGTGCATGTGCACACGGTTTCAGGATGATTGAGATTTATCAGGAAAAAACACATATGAACAGTCGTACGCAGGGTTTTATAAATCTGATGAAAAGACTGCGTATGCATGTTTCCTCTTTTGTGTGTACACAAATTTCTACTTCTAAATATAGCCTACACAAAGTTTTATACATTTGGCCCCTGGCCAGTTTGCAGCATTTGATCTGACACATTCACTGGAAAGCCTCTACTCAGCATGTTTATCTCATTTAAATTTAAAATGGAGGGGTGGGTCTTGTATTGTGACTCTGCTGCATGTACAGATTTGATCTTCAAAGTCATTCCATTGAACTAATTCAATTCAACTTAACTGAACTACATTTCAATTAGGGGAGACTAGGTTCCAAATTCATAAAGCTTATTGGGTGAAAACACTGATCAAAACTGGCATGGACTCCATTTGAAGCCTGCCAATTATGAGGGGAAGAACTCCATAAATGGGCCAAAAATAATGAACCCCCTAGGGCTGTAGCTATATCTCTGCACTGGGTATCACATGGAGCCTTGATGCTGGTGGTGGTGGGAGAGTTGGGGTACAGATCAGCGGCGACATGACAGAGACCTACAGAAACAGCTGACTGAGGTAATAAATAGTGCATCAATTTGTGATTGGTTCCCAAATGGATGTGAGCAAAGGCGTGGAAATGGTTAAGACAAGTTGATTGGATGATGCAAACCAAAAGGGTGCTGCCTTCTTGAGATTTAAGCTGATTGGATAATAAGTGGCAAATGAAAGGATAGAGGGATAGTTTGTAAATGGGGGTTAGATTTCTGAATGGAGAACACTTCCTGACTGAGCTTCTTTTATTTGCAAAACATCATGAAGAACATTATACTTATTCCGAGCCATAGTGCATTTGAAAACACAACCATGAAAACAGAATAATAAGGGATTTTTAACACAAAAGATATTTCATATTTATGATGCATGCATTTCGAACATTTACTCACATATTAACAGACCAAGCTGGCCTCTTGTGACTTGAGCAGAGTCTGGTTTTGTCTCTGGTCTGAACACCTACTCAGCTAGTGACTCCACCCTTTAAAGATTTGGGATTCAACGTCAAAGACATTTACTTTTTACAAATAGAAGGCCTATCTCCTATTTGGGATTATATTTCCTTTAAGGGCACTCTTACATAGTCATGAGCCAGGTTTCCACAGCAGGGCCAAGTGGGACTTGACAGGACCTGGGACATTTCAAAATATTTATTACATGAAGTCAGATGCAATATTTGTCTATTTGAGTCCGTAGCCCATCTGATGGATGGTTTTGGGGAGAAGAGTTCTAGAAATAATTGGTACGCTCTGGGTAGCGCTGCATAGCCTTGTAGTGCAAACGGGCTATAGATGACTCATGGATAATGGTCCTACACAGACGACCGCGTAGCTTGAAGATTAATCTCAAAAGTGTGGCAGATGTGGTCATTCTGCTAGAAGGACAGAACAGAGCAGATGTTGTGATTTATTTCTGGAGTGGCTACAATTACACAAGGACAGTGATACAAACATACAATCCCCCTACAAAACAGGCAAAGGAACATGTAATCATGTGCGTGCACACACACACACACACACACAACATGCATAGACAAAAGTCCTCAAACACATTTACGGTCTCTCTGACACAGACATATGCAGTTACACAATACATGCCATAACTTTCACATGAAGTCCTCCATTCAAGTGCATTCTAGTCCACATTCTCCAAATTTTAAGACCATGTTGGATGAGTAGGCCTGTCCTCTACAAAGTAGACAGGGGGATTGTTGGTGGGTGGAAGGGAGTGGGAGCAGTGTGTTTGTGTATGTTTGTGTGTGTTGTAGGGGGTGGGTGGTGTGGGGAGGGGTGGTGTACATTGTCTCATTTCCAAGTGGCATTAGTTCAATTACCAGCACGGCACCAGCATAGCAGAACTAACCTGCTGTAAGCTTCATTAACTACTATGCCAATTGAACTTCAAAGTGTATTTAATACTGTGGGATTACCATCCCAAAGTATATTTGTTTATTTGAATAGAGTTGGATTTGTTTGTGTTTTAAACCATACTGCTCAATAATTAAATGCTAGTTTCAAGATTCAATGTCAAGACACCGTATAGAGATAATAGGTTTCTATTATTTACTTTTATTACTTCTCCCACTGTCATCAATTTTTCATACCCTTCATACTCATACACACACAAACAAACCTACTATAGTTGTATAGTTGATAGTTGTAATCTAGCTGTCTCAGTCCCCACGGGAGGACAGATGTCCCTTCATATGGACCAGACCAGAGAAAGGAGACAGCTTAGGTCTCATTAGCACAGTAATCTATCAGCATCCACACCGCAGAGCAGCTTCGGGCTTTTCCTCCCACTCCTCATCAACAGCTTTCGATCTCGTTCAGGAATGTTTGTCCAAGTGCTTCTTAAAAAAGAAAAAATTAAATATAAATGTGAATGCACATGACAGGACCTTTCTGCTTGTATGTGACAATAGCTTACTGAAAAGTTAGGCTACTCACTTGGAATAGTATGATAAATGTCTTTACATTTTATTAAGTCTATGTCTCTGTCTCTTTGTATCCTCTTGATTATGTACTAAAAGCAACAAGCTGTAGCCCATATGTTCATGATAAATGAAAAGCCCATATGATAAATCTCATGATGCCTTAAACATGCACATGCAAACAAGGTTGGGCTCATGTATTCCCCAGCAGTGCGCCCCGAGGCTGTACAGTGAACCTGCCTGTGCATACCATAACTTGTTATTGCTGTTTGTTTGGGTGAACAATAAATAGAAATTGAATACACGGAATAACATAATCAATACATGAACAATATACACTCAAAGAAAGCCCTGTTCATCCCTTACAACAAAAAAGGGAAGGTCCCATATTTTAGGAATAAGGGATCTTTATTCATTATTACATTAAAAATGCATTGTTGCATTCCTGGTTCTAAAATAATATGACATTTTTTGACAACACATGGCTAATCACTCTTCATTTAGACTGACATTTCTCTTTCTGTTTTTAAAACATTTAACAGGACGTTTATTTCCCATCATCTCAATGCTGTCATACAATCAATGGAATCACTGTAGAACTAATGTAGAACCAATCAGTAATAAAAAGCACCAGATAGAACATTAAATCATGTTACGACTTAACAATTTCAGTTACCTGGCTAAATGCGGCACTTCTGAAAAAGCATGTCGGGTGAAGATTTGTTCCTTTGCGTTACTTGTATACACAGTTAATCAATTTTCAAGGTAATCAACAGCTTTCCATACATGTCAACAGCCATTTAATTCTCCAGGGGATTTAATACTGTGCCTATGATTTGTTAGGTTGAGTAACAGAAGACAAAACATTCATTAAAAATGCAAAACAAACCTTTGTCCACCATTTATCAGGCTATCCATTCAAATGCATCTGGAGTAAGGCACCGATAATCATAATACGATTGGCTTGTACGTGAACCCTCAAATCTCCATTTTAATGTAGTTCCCATAGATTATCCTTCCAAGCATGAATTGACTGATTGAACTGATTCTTGAGGTGGGAGAGGCGTTACCGCAACCATAGAAACGGTTATAAACTGTTCTCAACAAGTCATGTTTTGGTGGCACAAAATCAAGTCACTGGCTGTTGTAGCCCTGATACAGGACCCTATGAGACCCTAAGAGACAGGTATACTCCAACATTTCCATTGTAATGAAATCCAAGATGGCAGACAGACGGCACTTTGCGTCTGCGCAATAAGCAGCGTGCACGCAAAGTCAGCCATAATCTTTATTAAAGAGTATGCCTGTTTTTAATAAAGTATAAAAGTGTATTTGTGTATAGGAGATGGAGCGCCACCCGCCACCCCGCAAGTAGACAAGTGAAGGATTACAGACATCTGTTTAGGTCAGGGAAATTCGTCGTATTGGTTTCGTTATCGGGCTCGCTGACTTTTGTGCAGTAAAAAGTCAATGGAGCAGGACAGGACCCTATGGGAGAGGTAAACAGCCAAATGATAAAAGATTCTCATAGGGTCCTGTATCAGGGCTATCACACACGCTGTGTTGTTTACATTTCTCTTCCTGTCGCGCCTCGCACTTCAAATGGAATAGTCCATTTTAGCCAAGGCTGAGGGGGGGATGGCACACAGTACTAAAAATA
>CABFOQ010052408.1:10099-30099 GCA_900660455.1 Gephyroberyx darwinii
AGTGTAGTTTCGTTGAGTTTAGGTTAGTTTAGTTTAGTTTAGTTTAGTTATACAGATGTGTGCAGGTAAAAAAAAAACAAATGCTTAGAAAAACATTCCACCTAAAAACAAAAAAACACACAAAAAAAGACAAAAAAAACAGAAAAATGAAGATTTGGAGCATATGTGTGTGTGTGTGTGTGTGTGTGTGTGTGTGTGTGTGTGTGTGTGTGTGTGTATGTTCAAAGAGTGAAGTGAGAGACATTCCACATTACATTTTTTTTTTTTTAAACAGATGCTGATTTTACCTTTTTTCAAACCACCGTGAATGTGAAGCAAAAGTTAACAACCTCAACCTAATCAATGACACTGCCTCATTACTAACCAAGACCTGGAGTCTCCTACAAAAATTGACTTGGCTTTCATCTTCAGCTTCATCTTGAATTATTGCTTCTAATTTGATTTTATGTATCAGCTGATTTATGAAGGGGGAGTAAATACATGCCTAGGTGCACCTTACTGCAAAGGCCTCAGGAGTTTGACTGCACATAAAAAGGCTTCTCTTCCCTGCACTATAAATATCTTGGATCTTCATTAGTGAGGAGGTTTGAAATGCAGAGTGATAAATGGAAATTACCTTTGGCTTTTCATCTTAAGGTATCTAGATTTTGTTGAAGCACCATTATTATTTCCTTTGGCCAGTTTGGCCAATAATTTGATTGGAAGACTCTGGCCCAGGGTGAGCAAGACGTTACTGTGAGAAGCTAAAAGGAGAATGGGTTCCCAAACTTTTCCATGTCAAGGTCAGCCCAAAAGGATAGACGTTAGGCCACAAACTACCATTTTATTATATTTTACCTGAGTGACCCCCGCCTCAGAGGATTCAGTTGTTAGATGTGATTTGGTACAGGACTTGACACCTTTTTTATAGGTGTAGAGATAACAGGGAGGAGAGTGAAATCTCTTATCAGTCATTCCTATACATTTCCCCCCCCATTGTTCCATTTTCAATTCAATGAAAAGATTTAGAAATTAAACTATTTCTCATTTTGCCGGGGAGCCCCTCAGGGACCCCTGAGTGATGCCACTCTAGGAAACATTGTCTAATATTACATCATCATTTACTGGCTTTAGCGAGTGCTCAGGGCTCAGACTGACCAAGCAATATTACCGTCTATCACTTGTGAAAAACACGATCTCACACTCTCACAGTCACACTTTCATAAAGTGTAGCCCATCGATCCAATGTATCTAGGTTTTATGTGTAGAATTAAATAGTACAGAACAAAACCAAGATGCCATTAAATGCACATCAACGGCTTTGAGTTGAAAATCATTGGAAAGTTCATTTACATGTAGTCAGAGAGGCAAATCAATTTCAGATGCTGATACTGTTGATCCCCTCTTTGTGGATACAAACAGCCATTAACACAAAAGCAGTCAAATCGTGCCCTCGAGACGAGGTTGTGCTTAGCAAGCAGCTAGGAGCGAGAAGGGTCTGCAGTAAAAACCTACACAATGTGCCTGAACGAACATTGTATAGGCTGAAACATATTTGTTCTGAGGTGTTATTGCATTTTTATTTGCCGTATATTGCACGACTGCAG
The DNA here is from genome assembly GCA_900660455.1 of Gephyroberyx darwinii. Lineage (NCBI taxonomy): Eukaryota > Metazoa > Chordata > Actinopteri > Trachichthyiformes > Trachichthyidae > Gephyroberyx > Gephyroberyx darwinii. The sequence continues at coordinate 11,686 of CABFOQ010052408.1, forward strand.
GAGTTTGATATCACCCAGCACCACAAAATAATTAATGTTAAGACAATAAAAGCACCTTTATAAGTCGCTTTGGATAAAAGCGTCAGCTAAATGACTGTAATGTAATGTAATGTAACAATAATGCAATTTAGGATGTAGGCCAAAGTGCATGTGTTTATGCTTTATTGTTTTATCTCCCACTTTGCCTGTCATATTTGCGATGCTGCTTTATATGAGCATAATTGCTAATGTCTCATATTGAACAACAGAAATCCCTTTCAAGGGCAAGTTCTGCTCTTTTATTTAATTAAATTCTGGTGTGTGCACTGAGAATGACCAGGTACAAGAAAAACATTTCAAAATATTGATTTGAAAGCATGACTTACCAGAACTATTGTTGTCTAAATTTCTTAGCAGATCTGTGGCAGATATACTGTGCCAGCACAACCATTCATTCAACCATTATCAGAGAGGAGGATGCTGTTCAAGCAGAGAGCATCAGATAAAGATGGCTCCATTGAGGAATTGCATGGAAGGCTTCCAAACAGACAGTAAGATTGGTTTCCAATTCCTCCCTTCAGACAAACTGAGCCCAGTGGCCAATTATTCCCATTGCCAATTAACCTTGCTACCAGCCCCCTCTCAGCCCCTGCATGAGTCAGCCTGCCAAATTTGCTTTTGCCTATCACATCACTGATGAAAACAGACAGGAAATCTCTGTGCCTGAGTATAGGTTGAGCCAAATATCAATGTGTAATCCATACCAGCTCTAATAGGGTTCAGATATAATGTATCTGAAAAGCATATGGCAGTAGGAATTACAATAGCTACCAGTGGTGTGTACAGGACACTTTCAGGGGACTGGTGGAAGCTCATGCTAACGAAGGATTGCAGCTGAAACATGTTTTCTCATTTGTCAATGGCTTTGGCATAACTTGGCATGAGACAATGAGTAGGATGATTTTTGTTCATGGGTCTTAAGAGATCATTTGAACAACTAAGGGGTTTGATGTCTTGCTCAAGGACACTTTCAAGGCTGGTTGGCCATATGGCTGTTGTGGGAATTGAATCTGGGACTTTCCGGTTATGGGATGCTCTCTCTAACCACTTGGCCCATTATAGGCACACTAACTGATTAGAAACTCTTCACTCATAAATACTGATAAATGCCAAACTAATGCCAAACTGTACATAATTGCACATAAATCCTGTTCACAGGCAACTGGAGGATAAAACAAGTATCATAGATATACCCTTTGCAGCTTCAAAGTACTGTAATACAAATGTCTTGATCATCGGCTAATCATGACAATGCATTTCTGGGGAGGCACCAGGGGTGACCAATCAGGTTACAGATCATGCATTTAGTTACGGAAGAATAAACTATTATCACCACCATTCATCAGTTTGTCAGGCATCATCTTACTCAACTCTCATTGGTCGTGGCCAGTGGAGCTCAAATGTCATTGGCTGTTACAGCTGTGGAGGGTGTCAGGTAACAATATCGCGTCTCATCAGGTGATATTTCATGCTGTCGTCTCTCTGACTGAGCTCACTTGCCCACAGCTTTTTCAGCATCTTTCATTGCTTCACACACGTGGATGAAAACAGTGATACAGTAGGAAATCAGCGAACAAACATTCAATAATGTTTCAAAGATCTAACCCCCAAAGGAGCATTAATTCCACAAACAATATTAGATTTTTCTTCTCGGAAGCCTATCGCAGAAGCAGCGATTTAACTTGATCTATGGATTTCATTTACTGTTATCTAATATAGCACAGTGAATGTCATTTGTTCAGGCACTGAACACTGAGGCTTATTATTCTGAAGGACAATGTGAATGGTTTTAGGATCTAACATGGGATGCTTCTTTAGTAAGCACTTCGCAACATGGATTTTAGTTTTCCGGCTTCCTACTTATGAGGGCACAGATGGTTGTTTGATATATCAAGGATCTGTTAAAACTGTTATTAATTAGGTTGTAATATTATATGCATTTTGATTAACCTCTCAAACATAATGAGTCGAGAAGGATTGATAAATGAAGATCCTCATTAACTAGATTTCATGAAAGGTGAGGCGTCATTGCTGTATGTCACTCCATGCTCAGCTGGCTGCCCTGTGTGGGGCTTCAGTTTGCAAGTCTGGCTTTGAATGACTCGCACAAAAAAAGGCATGCTTTCATTACTGCTGTTAGTTTGCTATATCAAACATACTGGCCAGATGTGGCCTGTTATCCATGCAGAACAAGTCTTTTCACTCAATCCAAAGATACAAATTGTTAATTATAAGTCCCATTTTATTCCTAATTCAAGGCTATAAAGTAACAAAGTCCCAGGATCGGTTGCTATATTGGGCAGAGTTCTAATCTGAGGTATAGATTACAAAACTGAATGATTTTCTTAAGTGCTGTGAGTTTTTTTTTTCTCCTCATGACCACTAGGAAGCTTCATTTACGCCATTATTGCTATTTCATTGTGCTTTCATCATCTCAAGCTAATTCTACTGGATAAAGTTGCTAAGAGGCATTACGTATGGTCATAGCATGCAACTCAGGGGGAACATACACCCATTACATGTGAACTTTGAAACGTAAATGCATTGTATTCCTCTGGTTGCTGAAGGGTGAATGGGAGAGACTGTAACTATTTTAAGGGTCAGCACATCTCCTCACTTCTGTATTATTCTGTATGAAAATGTCATGCTACACACAAAGCCACTGAGTCCTCAGAAAAAGCATTGCTCTTCATTCTCCTCTTTTAAATCAGCTTTGTAGGTGCTGGGGTTTAGAAAAAAAATTGTTAAATCTTGCCAGACACTTTCTTCTTCTTCCTTTTGGCAAGAACAATGTGGAGTCCCTGCCATGGAAGGAAAGCATATTTCACACATATACACCTACACATCAAGTGGGATAGATTAGAGACAAGAGGCTTAGGGCATGAAAAGCACAAATAAGATTTCTTGGAGCATTCCCATAGTGTAGCATGCTCACAGTTCTCGAGTTCCTTTATTGCCAGCCTTTTACATTTGCCTGCTGTGCTTTATGGTTACTGAGAGTACAATACATAAACATTGAAGGGCATTCACAAAAGGAAAGCATTGCCTAGACAACTTAAATACTTGGAGAAAGCTGAAGTGCAATGCTAGAAAAGAGGTCACATACTTCACACAGATGGTTGGTTGGCGGAGCGGATAACACCGAGGCTTGGGTTTGATTCCAGACTCAGCCACATCATTAGCCTCATGATTTCAATGCATCTAATCTAATCACGTTAAAGGACAACAGCGTTTTGAAAGTATGTTCCCCGCAGGGCCCTCAGTCTTTCTAATAGTACTTTAATAGTAAGTACATTAATTTTAATAGTTCCTTGTGCTGTCCAATTACAAGACAAGAGGTGATTATCGAATCCAAGAAATCCAAGAAGAAGTCGACCCTTATGTCCTCGTGGAGAACGTTCTTCCCAAGTTGTCTTGGAGAGAACAAACTTCTCAACAACAGAGAACATCTTATAGATTCAGATGGGCTGTGTGATTGGCGTTGTGCAATGCAGGAGTTCAACCTGCTCTGTACTAGACTATAGCACTGCGAGGCGTGATGCGTCATTCTCACAATGAATCTCTGGGGCTTCCCATTTGTTCTCGTCAGCCAAGTCACCATGCGATGTTTCCTCAGTTCCTTCCTTCCTCAGTCGTCCATATATTTTCCATCCTCAATGTTCTTTTGTTTAAGAATCATACTTCCATCATGAGATATTACGTCACATTATGAGTCATGGAGGACACAGAGACTTATGAGGAGGTGAGGAGGTCTTTACCCTCTTTCTGAACTCCCTACCTGAGTATATAGGTACCAGAGTATCTGTGGACATTTTTAAGAAGACCCATAGATTGCCATGGAGCACAGCTATATCTGTATTATGCTATATGTCTTGATATTGACTTCAGTGACGTGTATTTGTTTTCAAACCTCCTTTTAATCACACTGTGTGTGACCTTTTGCCTTGAATTAGATGCTTTGTAAAAAATAAGCGCCATATACATGAAGCCATATTGATTGATTGGTTGGTTGGTTGGTTGGTTGGTTGGTTGGTTGGTTGATTGATTGATTGATTGTATTTTGCATATTTCCAGCATCAACTTGCTCAGTAAAAACAGCAGTGACTTTCCCATACACAAATGCAGCCTACCTCTGCTAGAAGATATGTTCCAGATGCTATTGAATCCTGTTGTATTAAAGGCATCAAAAACAACTTAAACATACACAAAGCACACAAGCACTTAAGAAGCACAATCAATAATAAAAAAAATAATAAAAAAAATAATAAAAACATTTAACATTACTCCACACTAATATTAACATGTGAAAATGAATGAAATTATACATCATTATCATCATTTAGATCTGACCTCACTGTTCACTGTGTGAAAATTGAGGTCTCAACATTGGTTAATAAGTCTTCCCCATAATTGGCATAAGGTAAGCAAGTCATTACTTTCTTTGTTCAGGGATATCTTTGTCATTTGTGCTTTCATTAAATTGCTTGCTTGCTGTGGCCCCTGTTCCCGCTCATCCAGTAAATGTGAAAAAGCATTAAAGCCTGGATACATCCAATTTGCCTTCCCATGTCACATATATTGATAACATGCACCACCATTGATAGAATTTATTTCAGCTGCAAGCACAATTTATCTTCACAGCCTATGCACAATCAAGGGTAAAGTGTGAAAACTCATCTTTCAGAATGACAGCGTGATTAAATGGTGTCAAAAAAAATTCTGTTTTCTGACAATAGTGTTTTCAGACACGTGGATCCAAATTAATACTTTCAGCTGATTTTTTTTTGTTATCATCACAGATAGCCTCAATATTTAATGTTTCATATCACTCACGTCTGCCAAAGCAAAGCCTTTGGTATTTCATTGAAAGTTTTTTTTTACGCAAATCACCAGCTTATCTAGTAAAGTTGAATCTCCTTAAGGACATTTGAGCGTAGTTGCAAACCTAATGAATCATGAGTACCATCTTTTGTAGGTCCAGAGAGCTGAATAAATAAATAACCAAAGCTCAGTAGACTGACCGGGCCCATCTTTTCTGCTAGGGGCCTTCAAAGGGTTTCTGGGTGTAGTAAATCACTATTCTCAGCATCACAGATGATCAAAGGCTCACGTTGCAGGTCTCTCTCTTTCTCTCTCTCTCTCTCTCTCTCTCTACTGATCCAAATACACCATTGGCGTACAGTTTGTTTTCAGTGCATAATCACAGAGCACCCAGTGAACTACTTTAAGTATCTTAATGATAACCCCTGTGATTTACGTAACTTGACATGATGAAGTATATGCCCAATATGCAATCAGAAGCGCCCTAAGTACTATGTTAGCTAAGAATAATAGGTTACCAAGTAATTACACATGTAACTAAGCAGGTAAATACTTACAAACAGCTGAAGTTACTAAAAAGGATCTCTGGTATTACTCTCAGTTCAAGTAGCAACATTGCAGTCACAGGGTTAGGATGGTAATAGCTCAAGTTTAATAACATAGTTTCGAGGGAATTAAGCTACACTTTCTTCGAAGCACTCTCTTTATCCTTTATCTCTCTCTCTCTGTCTTGTAGGTACTGAAGGTTTATATTAGCCGTGTTTGTGTACTTTCTAGGAATGAAGACGTTGCTTTCCTATAAATTAGCTTTTCTTACCTAATAATAGTTCATGGCTCTGCACTGTGGGCTTATTAAACTTACCTGGACTGTGTAGGAAAGTGCTATGTGTTCCCATGGATGTACTAGGTCTCTATCGTATTATATATAGAACCGAAGAAAAGAATTGTGCATAGTTTGGTGTGTAGTGTATGAACCAGTGTCAAGAAACTGATCAGCCTTGCCAGCTCGACTCAGACATCGGCAGACATTTGTGATAACAGCTCCGGATAACTGCTGAGCGCATCACGTTTCCAAAAGAGCAGCCTATTTCTGTTTGAATTTCAGTGTGGGAAGTTTCCAAACTATATTCCTGCAATTTTAAATAAAATACATCTTAGTCGTTGAATCAACAAATTTGATAGGTGGCAGAGAAAGCAGAAAATGGAAATGTTGATTTCGTTTCTATCATATTATTCTCTTTGGGATCCAATTTAAGTTCTGTCAGGCAATAGATGAAATTGAGATTCATTTTGAAGACCCATGATAAACAGATAGCCAATCAAAAATGAATGTTTCGTTTTGGTTTATTTTGTCCCTCAGTTATACGGCCTTAGCTCATTGGAAAACAAATTAGACCCCGACATATAGTCATTTCATTTTTGCCTGATACAGGGCTTCTTCAGTCTACAAGATATGTTTGTTTGACTGCATATTACAAAATATCACAAAGACGGCATGGATAAGCAGATAAGCATGATAAGGATGTTATTTTAAGGATAAGGATAAGCATGATATTTTTGCTATGGCTTCATAACACAGCCTCAGTACAAACCTGAAACCAAAAGCGTATGCTGGTGCAATTTGACCGTCCATCAATGAGTTAACTGTCAAATCATTGGATTGGAATAAAATGAATTGATAATAGGTGCATGCTAAAAAGAGACCAGGTGTACAAGGCATGGGGAGATGTAAACATAAGTCAATTAGGTTTGCCTTCCACCTGTGATTGAGAGCAGATTCATTTCTATTTAACAACAGAGGAAATTAAAGTTCATTGGGCAATATTGTTGTGAAGGGGAGCCAGATGGGACAGGTTTCAAAAATAGTAACAGGGGGGGAAAAAAAGAGTTAGCAATGGAAAATTAGTCTATCACTCGATGACAGTTTCACTGAACATCGTAAAATGGAATTGCCTCTTTGGTGAAATGGTAATAAATATATTTATTTTATTTAACATCTATTTAACCTTCATTTAACAAGATAGTCCCATTAAGATTAACATTCTCTTTGATTTTTTGTGAAATATGTTATCATTAGCATGTAGTTGTAGCCTTGCACTTCATCAAAGCAGAAATTAGTGACTTTTAAATTGATATTATTCTGTTTACAGATTGCAAGCATGTAGAGAGTACCCCATGTCTTCTAAGGAAGCTTTCCAAACCGCGAGGGTTTCATTCAAACAAAGGCCAACTCAAAGCCCTAAAGTCAATGAGGACAACAGCGGTGTCTTAGTAAAGAGTCATTCATAATCTGGGTAGAGTGCAGTTCTGAGATATTGAGCATCAAAGATTTGATGAGCCATCTGGCAAAACTGTAATTTACTTTCTATCTTTTTAAATATTAAACCCCCAGAGGCTTTTAAAAATAATAATAATAATAATAACACTCAAAGATCGTGAATATGTGGATAACTCATTTTGCTTAAAAAAAAAAGAAAAAGTCAGATAGAAACTTATAATTCCAGCAACAAACCACTTTAGTCCAAATTGGACCAAGTATAGTATAGTGCCGCTTGTGGTGCCAAGATTGCCCTGATATTGGCTTTGTTTATGTTTATTGGTTTGTATTTGTTTCAAGACATTTTTGCACTTTTTGGCAGTGGTGTACAGGGCAGTTAAATATATTTTTAAACTGTAAATGGTTTGTCTGTATTTATAATGTTTGAAAACATTAGATCTATATTTTGAAGTATAGTTGGATTGGAGAGACTATCATCAGCTAGTTCACCTTGCAATTCCTTGTGTATACCCAAAACTGATATATAAAAATCTGGATTGGTTCCAGTTCATATTTAAGACTTTAGATAGATAGGTAGATAGATAGATAGATAGATAGATAGATAGATAGATAGATAGATAGATGCAAGACACTTAATGGAAAGAGCATAAAAGTGAATGAAGTTGGGGTCATGGAGTGGAGTGTTCATCTGCTCCCAATGAACACATAAAACACCCATGCATTTTGCAGAGGTAGATTTTGCTGAAAGCCAAGATGGTGAATCACAAATCTAAAAATATTACCATCATGAGCAACAACATTTCTATTAGCAAAATGACAGGGAATTGTTTGCTTGCCTCTGCACAGTGAGCTGGGGTAGTTGCCTGGAGTGGTTTAAAAGGCAACGGCATGCTGGCTTTCACTCTTTTTCCTGCTGTGAACAAACCACGGCAATTAGGAAAGGGAAAATGTACTGTACAAAAGTCATTTATGATAGGATATTTTTAGCGTAACAAAATCATTTACACACACAAGATGGTTGTAATGTTCTCTTTTGCTTCCCTCTGAGAAAACAATTGAGTTAAGTTTGAGTCTCCTAGAAATTTTAAATCAGACTCATTTATCCACCACAAAAGTCCCAGTCTTTAATCTCTCTTAAGTTTGCTTATTGTAGCTTCCTCTCTGGAGAAATAAGTACTGCAATTGGAATTCAAATATTGTACCATTTTCATCTGCTAGAAGGTGCATGGCACGGTCTCGTAAACCAAGTTTTTAAAACGACACACGATTCATGTTGCAGTATTCTAGTTTAGTTATTCCTTATATTCAATAAATGAATGGGGAAAGGGAGTAGTGGCTACAGTAGTACTAGTACATGGATGGATGCAGGATGGAGGAGTTTAAAAACACCCAGAATAAAGTAAGGCCAGCACAAAGTAAGTAAGAAATGATTTGACCTCAGTTGGTTTTACTGTGGACCCTTCAATGTTGACATATCCAAGAAACTATCAGTTATAGAAATGAATTATTTTTTCCTGCCCCTGGTACAAAATGACCATGATCTGTGGGGGTGTTGATAGTGAATTGAAGGGGAGAGTTGCAGAAGAAAGCATGCATGTTGGAGCTATATTTTGGGAGGTAGCATAGCAGGTTTATTTCACTGAAATAGCCTTAATTCTTGTGTGTAAGACATCGTGTGTTTGTTTTCCCCTTACGCTGTCCAAGGTGCTGAATGTCATCAAACGCTCCAACAATGCATTATGCTGCTTAAGCCTAGCCTACACTCATGCCACGATTACGGGGGGGTGTGTGTGTGTGATTCTAAACAAAGACATAAAGAGATATACAGTAAAAAAAAAAAAAAAAAAAAAACAAAGGTCAGTAATGGTCACCTAAATAATGGCACCACAATTAACATCCACTCAAGATTCACCACTGGATTTGACCTTGACTCAGACCGACGTGGCTACGCCGACAAGGCTAATTGCTAGACTGAATGCTACATACTGACTCAAGCCATTGGGGCAACACATGTGACCTTTGGGAACAAATTGCTCACACTGGTGCTAATGGCTATATGCTAAGTTAACACGTTTGTGACTAGCATGTAGCTAACCAAAGTTTACATGTAAAAGCTGAACAAACTAAATACCATCAAACTGTAACTCAAACTCTAATATTATTATATTATATATTGAAACTTTGTGATTATCATTATTAGTAGTAGCAGTAGTAGTAGCAGTAGTAGCATTAGTAGTAGTAGCAGTAGCAGTAGTAGTAGTAGCATTAGTAGTAGTAGCAGTAAGTAGCATAGTAGTAGTAGCAGTAGTAGCAGTAGTAGTAGTAGTAGCAGTAGTAGTAGCAGTAGCAGTAGTAGTAGTAATAGTAGTAGTAGTAGTAGTAGCAGTAGTAGTAGTAGTAGTAGTAGTAGCAGTAGCAGTAGTTAGTAGTAGTAGTAGTAGTAGTAGCAGTAGAAGTAGTAGTAGTAGCATTAGAGTAGTAGCAGAAGTAGAAGTAGTAGTAGTAGTAGTAGCAGTAGCATTAGTAGTAGTAGCAGTAGTAGCAGTAGTAGTAGTAGTAGTAGTAGTTGCAGTAGCAGTAGTAGTAGTAATAGTAGTAGTAGTAGTAGTAGCAGTAGTAGTAGAAGCAGTAGTAGCAGTAGTAGCAGTAGTAGTAGTAGTAGTAGTAGTAGTAGCAGTATTAAAGCTTGGCAAGGCCTGAAAGATCTGGATCTGCAATAAATAAGGAACTATGAGTAATATGTGTAACAGCAGAGGGGAACCATGTACCAAGGTGATAAGAAGTAAGTACATGGGTAGTCTATAATACACTTGTTACTCTCTAACCTCTTTCTTTAGTTTATTCTGATGGCAACAAGATGCCTGTGCCTGGTCCTGCTGGTACTTGCTGATCTTCTGCCTCCAACAGAGCTTTATTTCCGTTTCAACTCTCAAATTTCTGACATGTATTTTGTGTGGTGAATTGCCAATGAAACCAGCATGGTACTCCCTCCATAAGAAAATGAAATTAATTAAAATCCTGGCAAGATGTTGCTTCTTTCCTTCTGAAGTAATGACAATCCATTGCACAGTGGGGTATTGCGTTGTGTGTGTGCATGTGTGAGTGAATGAGTGCCAGCAAGACATTTGTATATTTTTTTTCTTTAATCATGTCTATTCTCTTGAAATATCAAAGATGCGCTTCAAGTTTAAGCAAGAGAAATACAGTTCCCATCTGAACTTGAGAAATCACACATGGGTTTGTATTTTCTTTGAATTCTGTCAGAATTAGGATTACATCTGCTGATGTGCACCCTACAATGATATCGCATCAGGGTTACATTGTAGAGACTCAGTAATCTTCTTCCTCTATGGAAAATGAATTGGAATGGCTGGGTACCCAGAGTGGGAAATCAGACAGGCTGAGGGCATGTGACAGTTTGTAAAGAAGCGGCACAGAAAAATCACAAGGATCTCTGTGCCTTTGAGCTGGTGAGAGACAAAGTCAGGACATGTGATTGCAATCAGGGGAACAATGTTCAGTGTAATAACTGGTTGGATATTGTAGATGGGCTGCACCTCACAATCTGGGAGATGCTCCGGTTATTGACAGCTCATCCACCATAGCTCTTGATTAGGAGTGTCCGGGAGATGAGCAGAGGAGGTGGGGAAACATCATTTCACTCTAACTGCATCCTAAGCGGCAGTGACTCATGACTGTTGTGCTGTCCTGCGTGTAAACAGAGAAACTTGCAGAGATTGATGGTTGTTGTGGTGCTGGGTGGTGGTAATAGCAGACTATCTCAGGGCCTGTCTGGATTCCATTCAAACAGATCCCTCCCTCAGGCCTCCAGATAAAAATCCCATCATGGACTAAGGTGAGGACTGATAGAAACAAAGCGATGTTTGGACTTGTGTCTTCAGAAGGCCCTTTGTCTGAATCTATGTGCTGCTCCAAGGGGGTCTATGTAATAGATATTTATCTTAACGTACATCACAGCACATAGGATTTTTTCTCTTTTTTCAATCATCTGCACATACTGCAAAAGTCCATTATGTCTCGCATGTTTCGATTGATTTTGATGATAATGGCTTATATCATTTCACTTGCATTCTTCCCAGCATAATTAATGTGTGTAATTAAGATTTCCATTACAAGAGAACAGCTGCTGTTAGCTTCATGCTGATAATGGACTTAGATCGGACTAAGATAAATTTGCTTTGTTGATTAGGTTAGGAATTGCTCAGCTGTTTAGTTTTAACTTTGAGCTTCTTCCTTTATCTGTTATGTACAGTAAGTAACCTAACACCAAAATGACAGTTCTTGCTATTACAGAGTGCTTCGCTGATGTTGATGAGATGTTAAGGAGATGTTATAAGCTGGGGAATGGATACAATGCATGCTCCTACAAAATCATTAAATGCACGGTGAAGCGACGTGACCCTACATGCTTTGTTAAAATGGGTTTTGGCTGTTGGGTTGTTGTCTGTTTTGGAAAATGGGGATAGACTCGGTACTACAATAAGCTGACTGGCTCAAACAATCACTGCAATTACAGTGACATGTTGACCCTTGAGCTTTTCTCCGAACAACTTTGAAATATTGGAATGAACTTGTGGTATAACAACGTTCACCCCAATACACTGTTGTGTTGTGTTTCAATGTTTGCATTTTCTGTAAACACTGGAACAAAATAGCCCACAATTACACTGGGATTATGAAAGCTGAAAAAAGCTTATTTTCCATCAGCAAGTCATACCCCTCAGAATCTGTGTGTGTATGTATATCCGTAGTAGCAATGTTTAAAAAGAAAGAAATGGGATTGAGCTTTAAATAAATTAAATAAGTAAGCACAGAAATCCCTGTGACTGTGTATCGTTTGATAAAAGAAATGCAGTAAAGGTCTTAGGTGGCCTGTTTCCATGCGCTTACTTGAGCTGGTATGGGCAATGTGTGTTGTTGCAGCACGTCAGCTTACATGCATGAGCTTTTATCTTTAATGTGCTGTATGTTTGATTCATGTCATCTTGCTCACACGTGCTTTTACATTGTAATGTACATTTGCTGTGTGTCAACTTGAGTATGTTTCTACATGCAATCTGCCTGCACTTAGGTTTTATGTGAAATAATTCCTTATTTCTCTTCTGTTCAATAATTGCTTCTTTGTGCAGCGTTCATCTACTAGTCTCCGTTATGTATTATTTGTTTTCCACTTCAGGGCATAGTAGAGTTATAATTGCTTTTAAAGATATAATTAAGAATTTGCCAGACCACCCTAAATTTGAGGTGTGCTCACAAGCTGTCGCTGAGTTTCACTTGCAGATGAAAAATACGCTTTTTGTGAGCTTCAGAAGCCATCACAAATCCAAAATATCATTCTGTCAGAAATGATCCATTCACACCCTCAAAATACATGTAAAACTCATGTTTAGCTGTCGCACGCTGTCAGTCCGACTGTCCCCAAGATTTTTGGGAGAGTGAAAATACAAAGATGAATCTGAAAAATGTACATAGGGTGAGTAATAACGGGTTTGCTGTAACTGTCATGCTCTCCCAGATCACAGTTTGCATACAGGAGATTATTCTGGGGGAACTGACATGCCGATGACGTGCAAATCTGTATACAATTACTATTAAACAGCCTTCAAGGGAACAGCTGGAGTCATCTCAAAGAATAGTGACAGTCACGAACAGTTAATTGAGATTACACTGCGCAACATTTCAAACAGTAAAGTTGGTGATTGTTGAGTATCATTTCAAAACACATAGTTGTTATATGAAAAGAGAATACTGTTTTCCTTCCAGCCTTTGGTTTCCATCTCGGCTCTTCACCCATGGCATGGTGACATTGAATGTTACGGTTGTGTAGTTGATTACTAAGTGCTCTATTTTCTATTTACCTGTGATTGATTGAGTCGGTCCTGGTAGTATTGTTGTTCTACTCTACTTAATTAACAGAGACACAATCATTCATTTAATTTTGCTGGCTTCTTCACATCTGAGTAATTGTCAAACGTCAGGAGGTCCCGTTCATATAATTTAATATACTAATTAGTGAATTCAAGTGCTTCATGAATTCGAGTGCTTACTTCTTTTTGTAATTAATCGTGTCCCGGTGCAATATTGCCTTTAAAGCATTTGTGTTTTTACACATAAAACCACACGAGAGGTTCTTCGAGGGTGCTTCCATGAATCTACAATACAAAAAGTGCCTGCAAGCATATTTCAGTTTTTAGAAGCCATTAGTTGCTGCTTTATGAATCTTTTAAGAGCCTTTCAGAGAGAATATACATGCAGAATATGTGCTTGAATGCTTTGCGAATACATACTTTTCATCTTTTCATATTCCCTCTGACTGCTACATGCATTTTTCAAAGGACCGGTCTATGTATGTGTGTGTTTATCATGCCCAAGTATCAATTGCAGGAGCATTTATATTGATAACATCTAGTCATCTGTTACTGTAAAGACATGAGTGCAGAGGGATTATATTATATATGTACACGAATAAGATACCATGAAACTTGACCCGATGGCCTTAACTATTGATTGCCGTGAGTTGTAGAAATACAGAATATTTTTCGAGTCTTGTATTAATTTGACATCTCTGCCATTCAACAATTCCTTGTTGAAATCATTATTCCACTGACATTTTGCAATTTCTTAAGAAAGTAAATACTGAGGGAAATAGAGAGGAGAAGGTAAGTGGGAAATTGATGCATGTTTGAATGAAAAGTGAATGAGACCTGGTACAGTGTTCTGGTGACCTTTCCTAATTGAGTGGTACGAAACTTTTAAATGGGGTTATACTGTAATGTAGTAGATGGCATTTGCATGCACATGAGCCATTAGATTGGTCTTTGGATTTTAAATAGAAATCCAAACTGTTTCGAAAGTAGGACAAGTGCAAAAACAGCAAATGGTGCTTCCACTGCAAAAGAAGGCATTGTAAAGACACAAATTATAAACACTCTCATAACAGACGCTAGGGAGAAAAATCTACCCTAAAAGACAGTTTACATTTCTTGTTCCTATGATCTCGTGAAATGCAATCAGCATTTGTGAACAATAACTTCAAGACCAAAACCAAGACTATAATCTCTAATGTCGTCTGGAGGCATTCTGGTGCTTCTCCAGCATCAGTGAATAAGAGTCTGACTTTGTGTACCTAGAAAATGTTTCTCAGAGCTTTTCCACCCAAATGAGTATTTCATAATAGTGCTTGATGTTCTGCACCAGAAAATACACTCATATCCATGAAACATCAACCTGCTAGAGTTACTGCACCAGTCAGTCCACAATTCATTGTCAATAGAACAGTTTCTGACAGTATTGCTCCTACCAGCTCAGTCAAAGGTCTTGGCACTCTTTTTTTCTAGTATGAATGGGAACAATTACATGGGTAAGTTGTAGGATTTCCAAGGACTGGTGCATGTGACAAAAAAACTGCAAACCCTAACAAAACAGAAAAAGCAGGTCGATTTATTTCATTCTGTGGAGCCCAAAGATGTTTTAGCAGGAGGCCATCATCAGTGTCAGCAGCTTTGGGAAAGATTGCAAACACAGAATAACCATCCAAGAAAATAACATACATGAATTAGTTTCCAAGATGGATTCCCCCTGTATCGCCAACTATCAACCATCTGCTAAAAAGAGGATCATCAGAATCATCAGAATCATTATCAACCGAGCGTCTGCTTTTTTTGAAAATGTATGGATGACAGATCACTCAGTAGAAATGCCTGTTCTTTAACACACAGAGGAAAATGCCATGTTATAATTGCCTATTTGTTTTCACTCATTACTTCCCTCTTTCCAGCGTCAAATGTGTTTAACAATCGGCAACAACCTCCTCCCTGCAGTCTGGTCTCTAGATTTTTTCCAAGACAGCCTTGTAACTATGCACACGGTGACATTTCGGGGACAGGATTACACAGACTGAGTGACGCCTTCGGTGATGGCCTTGACTAACGCGTTGTCACAAATTGAGACAAGTGTCAGACCTGTATAAATTCATCACAGAATTAATAGTGTGGCTTAAACCCTATTCCTGTTACTGTGCCTGTGTATATATTGCACAACTGTAACTAACAGGGATAAATGAGGCATATATTCACTATTGACTTCCCATGACCCTCAAAACCAGTGTTTTGCTTCAGTGCTTGCAGTTGACTGATATGAATTTAAGACTTTCCCAGTGAAAGCTTGCAATCTGTTATGGTACTTTCAGTGCCTTTGAGAAGGGCAAAATGCTCAGAGCACTATTTGGTTTAAAGGACACTGTGAGAGAGGCACGTATCAGGAAAATTAAGTTTAGCAGTGAAGTCAATCTACTTAAAAGTGATGATAGTTTGCAGCATCTGCATTTAATCCCATATAGTACATGAATCGCACTGTGTTTTATTACACAGAACTTGTTATAGGCATTTTAAAGCCTTGGCACCTTCGCACACTAGCGGCCCCAGATGGCAGCGAGAGGTAACGCTCATGTTTACCAACCCAGCCGGTCTGTGATTGCTTTAGAGCAAATGATGCCAAAGGGAAGAGCAAGGCAAAAATATCTAATGTTGGTGATGATTTCCCCTCTTAAGTTTAGATTTGTCTCTGCCTGTGAGTTTTCATATCCAACTCCAGAATTTAATTTGGACCAATGCACGGGGGTCTCGATGAGAGAGGATGGCATGCACTTCTCTATTGCAGCCCTGATTTGTTTTTCTTTAGTGTATTTGTGCCGCTGTCTATCCATCACGGTCAGCACTGAATCAAAAACAACGGCAGCAAAACAGCTGTCCCTCCTCAGCAGCACCGTGGATGCTGTCTTTTGTTTACTGGAAATAGACGACGGAAGTTTGCGGATGCCTGCAGTGGTTGACTGTCTGCAACACTGACACCGGAGCAGATATTATTAGCCTCCTACTGATCTCATTTACAAAGTGATTGGTTTTGTGTGATGCCTACGTGTCCTGCTGAGACTCACAGACTGTGGCACACCCAAGAGAGACTCCCTCTTTCTCACATCCTCACCCAAGCTCGATTTATGCACAGCAATCACAGGACATAACAGGATTCCACACCCAAAGGTGTTACACAAAGCGTGGACGAAGCCCCGTGCCTCCCACCAGTGTTACAAGTCTTTTATACTGCATATTCTGGAGTGCTTCAAAGTGGAGTCTGTGTTGGCGAGTGGGAAGCTGAGGGTTTGATTGTATTTTGTTATATGCAATGCATTTTATAATTGTCAGCCGGCACTGCTGTTTGTTATATGTCAAACAGCCACTAAGAACATAGGAATTGGTAACGCCCACAGCTTATAGTACACACAGCTGAGATTGTGTGTTTTATTTCCTGTGTAATACCAGGGATGCATCCATAAAAACACTATTATTGTGTTATTCTTGTGTTAATTACCCACAACTCCCCACAAATACATTAAACAGGTTAACATTAATGAACTCCCATCATATTTTCATTCAATTATTTCCTGTTGATGTTTAGACCGCCGCCCCCTGCAAACTCTTATTTCATCGTGTTTCAACGTAATCCCCGCCATTCAGTTAGACAAAATGACAACATTTCACTCTATATTTATTTATTTAGAAGCGCCGGGCAGTTTTGCTTTTGTGCCAAATCCATTTAGAGAAGAAAGGGTTGAAGCGAAGGCAGCGCCACTGCAGAGAGCAGAATGCCATTCAACACGCATCGTGTGAGTGGTGGTCCTTATCAGTGACCTTTTTCTCAAGGCCCATGCTCTGAGATTCTATCTGTTTCATGAAAAAGGTACAACTGGGCAGTTTAAATTTGAACTGAAATTGCCTTGATATTGTCTTAGTCTTTGGATGGGTTATGCAGTCAGGGAGTAGAGTTGTTTTCTCTTTATCCATTTCTCTTGGGTATTATTTTTCAAGGCAATTTTTCATTTCGCTATCACTGCCCCTGCAACTTTTTGTTCTCTGTCCTTGACAATCCTTTGTACTTTAGTGACTTTCGATTCCACTGGCCAATTTGTAGCAGGGTCACAATAATCAGAGTCCTATAAGGAATTGGTCTTTACTGTCAAAAAATCTACATCTGCAATTTCAAAAAATCAATAACAGGTTGTCAGTTCAATCTAACTGGACCATAATGGAGGTTTTTGTTGGACTTCAAAGAGTTTGTTTTAGCAAATTTGATGGAGGAGGTGAGACATTTTCTCAAATTGTTTATTGCCAGCAGATTCATTTACATGTAATTCTCTGTTATTATTTTTTTGCAGTGTTGACAATGGTCATTTCCTTACAATTGAAATCTCAGGAGTTTCCTTATACCCCTTTTACAAAATAGAAAAGGACAGGAAATGTGCACATGAGAATGAAAAAAAGAGGTTGGAGAGAGAGAGAGGACAAAAGCATCAGAGAAAAGGGAGAGGAAGGGAGGACTGTGGAGAGTAAACAGGGAAATTGCAGATGAAAGCTTGAAGATGTTGAGGGATTTTCTGGAAGTGATTGGCTGTCATTGTGGTCTCAGGTTTTATAATCCTGTCCTGTGATGCTCTAATCTTCCTTTTCCTTTGTATAAAGTAAATACCCTCATTACATGGGGCAAAGCCGACGACTTGTTATAAAAATGGAAATGAAGAGCCAAGAGAAGCCCTTTATTAAATACTTCCCTTTCTGTGCAGAACCTGTCAGGCTACTGGCACCCACGCCATTACTGTAAAAGCTAATCTTGCCGCGGTATCTGTGACCTAATGCAGAGGCTCGGCGAAGAACTACGAGGCACTTTTTGAGAGGCGAAGCAAACAATGGCGGCTCTGGATTTCCTCACCCGAGCTTTCTGTCAAGTTGTATTTTGTGCGCTATAATTAAACGGGGGAATTAAACTGGTCCATTCATCCGTTCCAGAATCCGCGTCGCTGATATTTGCCGTCTGCTTAATTTCAAAATACTATTTGGATTCATTCATATTTTCCCTTTAAACTGTCTTTGTAATGAACCATTTCCTGATCGAAATGGACCGCGAGGCTTTGCGGTATCAAGGTTAGTAGACCTTGCTAAAGGAAAACACTGCTGCATTTGGTTTCATCTCACATTATATGAATTACCATGTTAAACCTCCTCCACACCTGCGACAGCACATACTGTCCTTAACACCATTATTGATTTTGTCTTTTTTCCATTTTAAAGAGTTGCATTATATATGTCAAGGTCATACGACGTGCAGAGACCTCATATCTGCATGTAGCTGCACATTAATCAAGACCTTCTATTATTTATGATGCACAGTATGTGCTCTGTATCTGTTTGCAATCACTGCTGTTC
>CABFOQ010052409.1:11498-21614 GCA_900660455.1 Gephyroberyx darwinii
GTCACATGGACTCACAACTAGCTTGTTTATTGGACAGAGTTTTGGTAAACTGTCATTCTGCGAGATTGGAAATTTCGGCAGTCGGGGAGCAGGATAGCAGCTAGATCCTGCATAGCAGCTACGGCATCACAGTCACTTGAAAAGTTAGGGGAGGATTTGGGATCTGACCAACGCTGCAGCTCTTCAACATATGGGGCTGAGAGAGGAACATTGAATGAATGCCGACGGCTATGGGCCCCGCCTGAAAAAGGTGCTAGAGGAAGCCAGCTCAGCGGGGGCTGGGTCCAAACCGAGGTGTGCTAGGGCCACATGGATGTCAGGCGTGATGGAAGTCGCTGAACCATCCACTGAGCCGCAAGTGGTTCCTTGTGAATTGATGTTAGAGGCGTGAGAGGTGGCATCCTGTTGTTCTTCTTCTATCGTTTCCCCACCACAGAACAGATTTTCTGAGCCCCTGCTAGACAGTATATCGTCATCATGCCAGACAGCATGTCCAAATCCTGCTGAGATTCAGCATGAGACCATGTGGCAACAGCTGCGGAGGCGCTGGCTGACTGAAGGTTAAGTAGGAGATTCTAAATCTCTGCAAACTCTGTGGACAAGGAGCTAACCTTGAGGGCCAGGTATCACCCCTTTTGGGCACCCTTCAACCTCTGTCAGTCTAGCCTTTCTCTCAGAAAACACCATACAGCTGCAATTCATGCACACATTATCAGACACCACTAGCCTTAGGTGTTTGATACTCAGACATGAGGGGCAACTATGACGGCCGTCGTCAGGATGCATGGGGGCCATTCAAGAGCTGCAGATGTGAAGCATACTGACTCATACGAAGGGATAAATAGCACCCAGTAGGGTTAGGCAGATAGGGCGCAGCAGTAAAAAAGAGAATACGCTCAAAACTAACGTGTATTAGCTGAAGCCAACATGAAGCACGATACGATGCGAGGACAGACACAGCCACTGGGTAGTGTAGCAGCAACAGCAAACCACTCTCAACTACTAGCTAGCAACAGTGGCTAACAAGTTCTAGTGCTTAGCACACTGTGACAGCGGTCATTTTTACTGTGCACCATCAAATGCAATCGCCTATCTTTTTCAAAGACTGTGGGATTTCTTTTTACTTAGACTGTTAATTTTTCTTTGGCAGGACTTGATTGTTAGCATGTTCTAATGGCTTCCAGCGCAAACATTGCGTGTGTGATGGTTTGGGTATGTACTTGGGAAGGTGATGTGATGTGGTTGGGCGGTTGCTATTTGATTCACTCCTCTTGACTTGTCTTTACAGGCTGCTGATAATAATAATAATAGTGTAATAATAGTCTCTCACATGCTTCGTCTCTCTCTCTTCAACCTCATCTATAGGTGTTCAGCCAATTTCCTGATACAATATGATACTAACATCCGGGGCAGGTGGCTTAAGGCTCCGATTGGCTCTCTACAGGAAACCCATATCATCTGCTTCTTATCAGACGCTTGGCACTGGAGATCGCTGTGCCAAATCAACCCACAGCCTTTTGCCCATGCCTTTTAAATTCTCTCTCTTCTCTCGTGTCTCCCATCCCATCACAAACTCCATCACAATGTTTTTTCTTCATAAAAAAGTAGGCCATATATTCGCTTGTGGCAATTCTGCACAAGGGAATCAGTTTTACTCAGGACTCTTCCATCATGATACTGTGCACTCCTTTCAAAGAGAATGAAAAGAGGTGATTTGATTGGTCGTGATTGAAACCAGGCCCACCACACTGACTATTTCGCTTAATCCAACCCCGTTTCCAGCTGGCCCGTGCACCTCTGGCCAGCAAATTGCCAGAAATCAGTCACCACACCCTGCACGCTCACCAGTGATTCACGAAAAAAAAGCCCATTGAGCTATTGCAGTGGTCCTCAAATCCGGGCCTCAGGGTCCAGAGACCTGCTGGTTTTCTATTCTTCCAGGTAGTTTCCATTCTAGCTGTCTAATCAGGGATTGATTAAGACCTGGGATGCCAGGTGAATGCAGTTAACTTCCTGGTAGGAGAGAAAACCAGCAGCACTCTGGACCCCGAGGCCCGGATTTGAGGAACTCTGAGCTATTGGATGTTGAATTCCTTCAGAAACAATATGTAGCTCCAAAGATGGGCATAATGAAAATGTGTGGCTTATATATTGAATTAGATAATAATAAGTTGGCAGCAGCAGAATCACAAAAACTAACATTAATTACTAAATTAACATGAAAATAATCATTCAATACAAATTATGGTTTGTTGTGGCGTCTGAAAAATGACTAAACCAAAATTGATTTAATTTGATGCAGTCTAGTCGCAATGTGCTGTAAAACTGCCCCAGTAATTACATTTCACCTTTAAACCATTTTCATCCAGTTTCCCATTAGAACTGGACCAGATAAAACTTTATAGAACCATTAGATGATTCCTAGGATTTTGACCACGGGGGTGCAGGCCTTATTTCATTTCAGCTGGGATGTCAAAACTTTGATGCTCAATATTTCAGACTTCACTCTATCCAAATAGATCCTTACAATTCCATGCTCACGGATTTGTCTGCACAATGTTATTACCCTTTGAGCTGAACAAGAACTCTGGACAAAACACAATCGTTCTCTTCTCCAGCCCTTGCATGACTGCATGAGTGTAGGGTTATGAACTCACTTGCGTTTCCTGTTACTCTTCTATTTTAACTTCTGTGTTTGAACTGAATGTGAAGAATGCTCCGATGCTCTAAGCTGTACACACTGCAAATGTGCCAGTCATTACAGGCTTTGTGTGCATGTGTCCTAAGAACAGACAGCCAAGGCAAACCCCCTTTTCCTTCAGAAAGGCAATTTTATCTTCTGTGCATTTTCTTCCTCAACTTGTGTACACTCCTAATGGATGTGCCTCAAACATAACATTACCCCTGTTAACTCTATATACACAGTATATAATGGAAACACTTTATGAACCAACTGGGCTTTACCTTGACTTGGTTGGTCACTGGCTGGTAAATCCCACTCCCTATTATCCCATGCCTGTTGGTCACTAACTGTCAAGATGCACTTTATATGCACAAATTGTCACCACCCCGACAAGCATTCAAAATAGAAATGTTTTATGTGATTCAATTGTGACATTTCTATGATGGCAAAAAAAAAATGACTTTATGGGTTTTAGGCTTCAGTGGATGTATAATAAAACCTTGTAGCTCTCGGAAGTAGGCCTATCATATCTCATAAAAGGGAATTATTGTAGACTATGGGCATGTCCAATGTTCCTTATAGAGTGGTGCAGGGATGACGTATTTTTGTAGCCAACCCGGAAGTTAGCATCGCCCTGGTTCCCTCGACAAAAAGCCTATGGGATTTTTGCATTGGATTTTGGATTATTGCAGAAAATAAACTCTGTGGCAAACAAAAGTTTATGATACTTACACGTTTTGTTCAGCAAGATAATCTTCACAAATGAACACCACTTTTATGATTTTTGAAGCGTAAATGCAATCGCCAGAAGTAAAACGAACTATAAACGAACTATACCACGGTGGCATGACTTCAACGTCACCACCACTAAAAATACTATAAATTGATAAATCTACAAGTTGGGAAGTTTGAGTTAGAATAGTTTGGAAGAGTGCGAGTATAAACACAACTAGAGGCTGTAAAAGCGAACTAGTATAGTTCATCTAGTATACTAGATGAGTTACCGTGTTCGGCAAGATGACGTTTAATGTCCCTGACAACCTCTGTAGTCTCATTTAGCCACTTGTTAGCAACCGCCTTTTTTAAGACACGTAAAAGCTTCAAAATTCACAAGTATTTGACGTATTTTGTGTCGTAGAACAAAACGTAAAAACCTCTTAAGCTTGTGTTAACCACAGACCTTACTTCAGGCATCTCACCAAAACACATTCAAAAATCCCATAGACTTCGAGACGAGGGAACCGGAAGTGCAAAAATGCTAACTCATTTCCTGGTTTAAGGACTCATTCCTGCACCACTCTATACTCTGTATACACTGCTTTCCCAAACACCTGCATGCCTGACCGTCCTGGTAGGGGGATCCCTCTCTGAGTAGCCCCTCCCAGCCCTGTCTCTAAGTAAAATTGATAGCTGACACATGCAGCTTGTCAAAACCACAAGTGGGCATTCTTGATTCTCCATGCTCTCCAAGCAAAACAAAACCTCAAAGCCGACTGAGACTGGAACATCTAAAACAGCAGAACATTAATCAGGAAGCTTTCCAAACAAACTGAGCTGAGTTGAGCATCTGATGCCTCCTAGCAAAGATGCTATCCTCAACGCTAAGGTCATCTAAACTCTTGGTTCCGCTTGCGTGTTAGAAATACTGTGTGTTGCATGGTTTGGCAGTCTAGCAGAAACCTGACCACATGTCATATGGACAGGTCAGAGGTCAGTCATTAATTCAAAACAAAGCAAAACAAACAGACCTTCATCCACTCTGCCAGGTCATCAAAGTCATCCAGTTTAAGAAAGGAGTTTTTCAGCCTAGCGATGGGGCCGTCTGCATCAAGCAGGCGACACACCTGGAATTTGTCGCAGTAGCCCCGGTTCCCTGAACATGGTGCCCCGGCCACCAGCGGCACACTCTTTCTCTGGAACTGACGGGACAGCACAGAGGAGGTGGTACTGGCACATGTCTCAGGCTTGTCTGTGAGGGAACATTTAATTTGTTAACAGACCATATATCACATACAGTGGGGTCCAAAAGTCTGAGTCCACTACCAATAACTGTTTGTTTTTATCACTTATCAAAAACTAATACTTTTTTATCTACTCAGTTTTTTACTCACTGCAGTATTTAGAACTGATACAAATCTATTTTTTTTATTATCAAAGTCTGAATCAAAGTCCACCTAAACTGGTTGATAAAATCGGTGCCAGGAGCAAAATATGGATTGATTTCCCTTACATAGCCAACAGACACCCAACTGACACAGCAAAACCCAAAATGTTTCTTGTTTCCCATTGCATTGTAGTAAGAATCAGATTTTTAAATATTAAAGTTAGTATTGGTATTGAAATCAAAATTCTGCTATCGCAAAGCAGAAAAATCTATTCTATGTTTGATTATTTAATAAGATATTTATCATTTGTTTGTTCATTCATTCATTCATTCAGTCAATCATTCATACTCGTATTCTAAAGGTCCCTACTATAATTACTATAATTCACATTTTCTATCTGAGATTCAAAGCTCCTAAACTAAACACAATATCAGATGGCCTCACGCCTTGAGGATGTTTAATGGAAAGCAATAATGTACAAGGGTAACCTCAGTGCAAATTGACACAGGCTGATGTGTTCTGAACTGTAAACACATTCCTCAGTAGTAAAGGAGGCATGATGTGGTTACCGGGCTGCTGGCAGCACATGTGGCATTTCTCCTTCATGGAGTCTCCGGGACAGTCACACTGCTGCAAGCCATGCTTCACACACAGAGACTCAGCACAGAACTGGGGAGAGAATGTAAGGGAAGATAAAGAGTTAGAGAGAAAATTATTATTATTATTATTATTAGTAGTAGTAGTATTAGTACTAGTATTAGTATTTGTATTGTTGTTATTGTTATTATTAATATTATTATTGTTGTTGTTATTGTTATTATATCAAAACTCTACCATCACTGCTGGTTTTTTGTGTTGGTTTTTGTAGATCAGCTCATTCTTACAAACCCAAAAAGCCTTGTGTCCCATGTTCCTGCAGGAGGTTAGGTTCTAACTTGGCTCTCATATTTAAAGATGTACTCCCTTCCTCAGCACATCTGGGAGCAATACGTCTTGCATGTATGATGAAAATGTTAAGCAACCTTCATAGCTGGAATGAATCCCCCCACCCATTTCAGAGAGCAATTCATCTTCAGAAGAGTTGAAATAATGGTGGACATTTAGTCAAAATCTGGACATTTGGATTTGATCAACCCCATGCTTAGCAATGCTGTGTTGTCATGATATGTTTAAAAAAACAAAGTGGCTTGCACTTATACTTATTGGACTGAAGCATCTGACTGAATCTAGAAGGAGCCTGTGATAGATTGATCCCAACTTGATCCCTGCTGATGCATGAACAGAAACCACTTAATGTGGCACATAATTAGATTTGCTAAGATAGAAAGGCTATCATGTAACTAATCATTTATAAATACTTATATTACTTATTACTAATCCCATATCCAAAAGTAAGCAAAGATAACAACAGTAAACCTAGAAGATGCTTGTTGGTATTCTAGAAGTGGTGATGAGAAAGTCGGAGCACCACAACCAAACAGTCCCTTTCTAATTTCAGATACTGCTCCAGGGAACAGATTAATACTTACATTACTTTATGCAGTATTACATCTATATCATCATATATCATCATTAGATCTATATCATGGTGTTTTTGAGATTTCAGAGGTGCAAATTCCCTTCCTAAAACTACAGAGTACATCTATTATAAAAGCTAACATGAACTAAGAACATATTGAACATAGTGGGGTTGTTTTTTCTAAATTACATTTGCAACACACTTTACATAATGTGTTGTTGGGCAATAGAGTTGAGCCACACTCTGATTTGTCAGATCTGGCTGCCTCACCCCGTTGAGACAGACCCGGGTGCCCAGACTGCAGACAGAGAGGTTTTCCTTGGGGCTTGGATCAGGACAGAATGGGGAGAGGCCCGAACATGTACTCTCCCTCTGGCAGTCCGTCTCCTCATCACAGCTCTCCCCCGCCGGCTTAAACACACAGCTCTGACCACAGCACAGGCCCTGACTGGGACTGATGGATGGGTGAATACACACACACACACACACGCACACAAATACATGCAGAGGCAGGCAGAGAGATATACATGCACGCTGTTAGAGCCAAAGTTTCTACATTTTTATATATAAAAAGATGTAAAAAAAACAACAAAAAAAAAACCACCCCCTAGCGGTCACTTGCGCTGCAATTTAACCTAAGCCATGACGCGGTCTGAGCTGGTAATTACAACAGGTGTGCGTGAATGAAGACGCCGCAGAGATAAAGTTTTCTACCGTGCAACTTCTGCGATTGCTGAATATAGAGATTTAGACTAATATAACTTGATTTATTGAGCCATTTAGTTGCATGTTTAATCTATTATTTTGATGCATGCATCGCAGCCCTTTTGTTTGTTACCTTTGACATTTGAGACTCAATATTGCACTGCACAACACTACAACCTACTCACTTCATTCTCAAACCAACCAAACAATAACTTGTCCTGTGGATTATTCACTTGCTTCAAGAACAACAATCAACGTGAATCAAGATCTCAGACTGTGAGTAGCGATGTATGGAACGTGACATGGAAGCTAACGTGTAGAAAGGCGTCTATTGGATTAATTGGTTGGCTTAGAAAACCATGATACACACATATACAAACACAGGCAGCCAGAGTTAAATAGTTTAAATCAAAGACAGTTTCAACGTTGTATTAACAATGCTGAAGGGAAGAAATTGCTTTTCAAGCACAAGCACAAAACCTCAGTGTCAATCTGAAAACAAGCAAATACAAACCTCCCAGCAGCTCCATGAGTGCAGATTACAACCTGAATTCTCCTCCTAACTTTAAAACTGGCTCATTTCCAACTGGGAAGCTTTCATTACTAAGCACACTTTGATGCCCATTGTATATTTATTTGTTCAGTACCTGCAGACCTTCCCACGCTTGAGGCGACACTGAACTCCTACAGTTTCTTGAGCACTGTAACAGCAGAGGTCTGTGTCGTTGTGACCAATATCACACTCCTCATCTTCCTCCACGATGTGATTTCCACAGATGGGCTGATCACTGACTGGCAAAAGAGCACATGTCAGCGCGCATACACACACACACACACACACACACACACACACACACAATAAAAGTTAGATCAAATAGCCACTGTAAATAGTTTGCCTCCTACTGCACATGGCCCAGCAGGCCCACAAACACAGGTAGATATGTGCAAGTTTCTTCTCCCTCACCCATAAAGCAGTCATCCTTCTTCACTCTAAGGATCTTGCTGATGTGTTTAATGCTGCAGGGGGAGAACTTATCATTGTTATCCCGCACTTCATCTGTGGCATGAGGGAACATCAGGTACCTGCCTTTACCTCCTGTGGAACCGAGGTTCCCACAGTTGGAGTCCTCGTCGTGCTGGAACACAGACAAAATACATACATGAACACTGAGCGTTCATTCTCTGGATGAGAGCCACCTTCACATTGAGTAGTGGAAATAAAACAATTTATTGGACATTTCCATTCAAAGTGCTTGGCGGTATTCCTGTGGCGTGAGCTTGGAAAAACAAATTATATAACCCACATTGAAAACACTTTCCCCTCCTAATCACAGGCTTGGGGAATTAACTCTCTTTATTACAGAGTTTAGTAGCTTGCTTAACTTGGTTATAGGTCATCACAGACAGTGAAAATGCTGCGTCACGGATACCATGGACTGTGGAATGTGCTGCCTTTCCATTCACTTCATTAAAAGTTATCTTTAACACAGTCCCATTTATTTCTAAAAAGCTTTTAGGTTGCAAGTAGCCTTCGATCAAAGCCAAATGCCTACTGAACCTTAAAGTTATCTTTGTTATATTTTCAAATTTAGGCAGTGAAAAGATTTCATGTGACAGTGATGCCCTGGAACAGCAGGAGGAATGATATGTTTCACCCATCGCTGTGGGACACCAAGGACAGAACAGGAAGCTCCTCCAGCCTTGGCCAGGGTTGGTTTCTGAAACTTTGGATTTGGATTGGTATACAAACTTTCAAAACATTAAATGGTCTTATTGTATTAAGATTTCAAGTCATGGGTATTATGAACACATGCAGGAGGGGCACATTTTTTAATTTAGAGACTGCAATCTATGGAGGTTTAAATAATACTGCTTGTAATACTAATACCTAAACTTGACAAACAATTAGGGAAACTAACCTATTGACTGAACTGTGTCCCACGGATTGTGACTTTATTAGCGCTCCCTGGCTCTCTGGCCTCGCTGTCACATTTAGGAGTTGTTTCCATGGTCACCTAGTGCCTGTTGGGGAATGTTTAGGGTTGGCTCTACTAACCCTGACTTTTGATCGTCCCCTTGAGCCCAAATAATGTCTTTCTGCTGAGTATATTGAAAAATGTGATAACCTGAATTGTTATTGTTCGTGATAGTAATATTAAAGCTGACATGGCTTCACATAATTTTGCTGCTGAGTTTAGAAATATTACTGAATTACTTAATCTAACATGTTTCTGATTCTACACACAACCATGGTCACACACTTGATTTATGTGGTTGTATGTCTAGAAAAGTAAAGTTTTAAGTTTACTTACTTGCTTACCAATATTTCCTGTACTAATACTATTACTAATTTTGATAGTAAGAACAAGAACCTGGATGATAAATAGCTAGAAATAACTAGAACTTAAAAGAAGATGGAGGACAGAAGCGGCGGAAGCAGTCATTTTCTATCTATTTGAGTCGATCTTTACTTGAGTACCAGAGTGATCCTTAACACAAAGTTTCCAAAGCCATTGTATGGATACGTATATGGGTGCAAGGGAAGTAGGCCAAAGGTTAGGGCATCTTTTTTTAACTAGAATCTCCATAACAGGCCACCCCTCTCTTTCCTTCATATGCCTGCTGTAAATCTCAGGTGAAGCTGGTGCTGTGATCTCTCCGTGCATTTCTCCCACCCTGTCCAGCCTGGAAACAATGCGGCATGCCTGTCATTGGAGCCAGGATACTGAGACCCCAGCTTAATTTATAAAGAGGGTCTGACATAGCAGAACTAATCTGGCCAGGAAGTCCTCAGAAGAATCTTTGGGCCATGGAAGTGTGAATAACAGAGGGTAGGATGAAAAGGGAGAGGTGGGGTGCTGCTGCCACTTGAGGCAGTGGGAGAAAGGTTGCAGGTGTTACCAGCTGCTAGATGTGGAGGGAGGTTTGTGTAGGGGGAATGTGTGTGCCTGAACATGTGGTTGTGTGCTTTGTGAGTGGATGAGGTTATAAGGGTTTGGCTTTTAGCATAGAAAAACAAGAGAGAGAGAGAGAGAGAGAGAAAGAGAGAGAGAGA
Organism: Gephyroberyx darwinii; assembly: GCA_900660455.1. Taxonomy (NCBI): domain Eukaryota; kingdom Metazoa; phylum Chordata; class Actinopteri; order Trachichthyiformes; family Trachichthyidae; genus Gephyroberyx; species Gephyroberyx darwinii. Next base: position 21,566 of record CABFOQ010052409.1, read on the forward strand.
GAGAGAGAGAGAGAGAGAGAGAGAGAGAGAGGGGGGGGGGGGTGAGAGG
>CABFOQ010052410.1:1594-14936 GCA_900660455.1 Gephyroberyx darwinii
ACATTATAAATGCATACTTAATACAAGCGTTTTATCAACAGTGAGTTGCTCTGCTGTTGTCAGTTCAGTCAAATTTAACAAGGGCGATGGTATGCCCACATTTCCCCAAACCATTTAGTAAAGGGGATCCTACACCCTTTCACCACCCCCAAACTGCCCCCTGCTGAATGTTGTAATGTTTTTCACCAGGTTGCTGCAGGAGGAGCTGGAAGCAGATGTTTGTCTGTGTGCTGGATCCAGTTCGCTGCAGGTCCACAAGGCCTTACTTTTGGCCAGAGCTCCACACATCCTCAAAGGGGTTCACACAGACCCCAAAATCATCCATCTGCCTGACTATGAAATCGCAGAGCTGAAAGACTTCATCAGGTAGGATACAGGCCCATAAGCCTCAAACATTTGAGCTCACATACTGAGCCATGTGATCCAGATCTAAATGAAATAGGCTACAACCAAAGGGCCAAATTTATGTGATTTTTACCCGAACTGATACTCTCTTATTGAATAGTCAGACATGCCTTTTGGTGCTTGCACTAAGCCCTCTGTTTCTTTTCCATTTTCTGTGTTTAGGCAACTGTTGTGCCTCTCTAGAAGGAGCCTCTCATGGCGTCTCTGAATACAAGCACCACTTAGGCTAATATTCTCACTTGCATCTTTACCTCCACAACTGGTTTCAAGTAGAGGACATAAGAGACACATTTTGGCTTACTGTCTTGGTGTTGCAGTTTTAATGGGTTGCTGACAGAGGGCGCCAAGAGCACCATGTTTAATCTTCTGGATTGGCATCTACTTAAGTATGTTAGTTTCAAATAGCATTGCAAATGATGTAAGTATTAAATAATAAATTGCACATCACATTTTCATTTTAGTGTGGGGAACACAAAATTGCATGAGTGTTGATAATCATCTTAGATCCCAGTATAGCAATTGCCTAGTTTCCATCAAGGCGCTGCCAGTGTGGTCTCTTGGAAAGCCTTTGATCCAGTGAGTTTGTGCATGCTCATTAGCAATTTATAATCAGGACCGGAGGAAAGAGGTGTCCTAGTGTGTGTGACTGCAATACTGGGGAGTCACAAAGCCTTTTCATGAGAGCCTTAGTTTTAATATGTTGTTCTTTAGTGTGACATAGACTGCACAATACGGTACAAGGTAGAATAGGCTGTATCAAGTAGTTTCAGACAAATGAAACTAAGTTAAAGCTCTGTCAGTCTTACAGTACCTGCAGCAAATAGTGATGATGTTTGTATACAGGAGAGTCAGTTAAAGCTACAGCACAGGAAACTAGCAGAAGGGCTGAGAGGCTGCAGAACCACACAGCTGCTCTTATTCTATTCTGCTTATGGAACAGTGTTAAACTTATCCCAATAAATCTAGACAATTAATAGTAATAGGATGGGTTAAATGCAGAGGACTCATTTCCGCAGCCACCCTCCCTGCATGCGTGTGTGTGTTTAGCGGCCACCACTTACTGCATGCTGTGTGTGTGACAACAATGTGGATTAATAAAGTGTGTTCCTCTTCTTCTTCTAACCTTTAACAGATACATATTAGCATATAGCATATTGGCTCTGGCTTCACGGTGCTGTTGCTGTTATTAGAGTCACAGTGCATCAAACTAGATCAGAATTTGAATCGGCTGTTAAAGGCCCAGCTTTAATTAACCTTTAGAGCCTCACCCCTGCAGGCGAGTGTACACAGCAGACCGGAGCATGTGCTCGGCAGGAGTAATCCCAGACGTTGAGGACTCAATGCCGGCAAGTAAACCGTCTGCTCCCGACCCAGCAGACCTTCATAGTTCCACTGACTCAGGTAAACAGATCAACGCTGTTTTCATTGGAGGGTTTGTTCTAGGTCATCTGACTCTTCAGATGCCCCCCTTCCCCCCGTTACCTCAACTCATGCCGTCTCACTCATAATCCATTTAAGAGCTAATCGCATTTGGCTTCTTGTTGTCGTTACTGCTAATTAACAGCATCACCATTCTACGGGTAACGCAAGATTATGCACAATATTTTCAGATTTGTGATTTAATGATACTCTCCAACTTCTGTCTTTTTACACACACATACACACATTTACAGTTGTGAGAATAAAATATAAAATTATGGTCTGATCTTCATCTAAGTCATACAAATAGATAAGCATAATGTGATGTAACAAATAACATACAAACAATTTACTTGACATGTTTTTATTGAACATATTGTTTAACCATTATGTGAACCATGACATTTAGTAACTGGTGGAGCCTCCTTTAGCAGCAATAACCTCAACCAAACGTTTCCTGTAGTTGCTGATCAGACCTGCGCAATGGTTAGGAGGTATTTTGGACCATTCCTCCTTACAGAACTGTTTCAGTTCAATGATATTTTCTGAGATGTCTTGCATGAACGGCTTGCTTCAGGTCATGCCACAACATTTGTTGCATTTTCCTGTTGAAGCAATTCTATTGTAGATTTGCTTTTGTGGTCATCGTCATGCTGCATGACCCAACCTCTGTTAAGCTTCACGGACCGTTACTCTGATATTTTCCTGTCGAATTTCCTGATAAAATTTGGAATTCATTGATCCCTCATTGGTTGAAGTCGTCCAGGCTCTGAGGCAGCAAAGCAGCCCCAAACCACAATGTTCCCTCCGCCATGCTTCACGATTGGGATGAGGTTTTGCTGTTGATATGCAGTGTTTTTTCTCCTCCACACATAGCGTTGTCCCCTTTTGCCAGAAAGTTACATTTTTGTCTAATCTGTCCACAGGACATTGTTCCAGCAGCTTTGTGGAACATCCAGATGATCTTTGGCAAACTTGAGCCAGGCAGCAATGTTTTATAGAGAGAGCGGTGGTTTCCTCCTTGGTATCCTGCCATGAACACCACTCTTGTTTAGTGTTTTTTTATTGTGGACTCATGGACACGGAGGTTAGAAAGTTCAAGAGATGCCTGCAGATCATTAGCTGTTACCTCCTTGACCGTTATGCAGCGTGCTCTGGCTGTAATCATTGCTGGACGCCCGTCCTAGCGAGCACTGAATTTTCTCCGTTTGTATACAATCTGTCTGACTGTAGACAGATGGAGGTCTTTGGAAATGCTTTTGTAGCCTTTTCCAGCCTTATGAGCCTCAACAACTCTTCTCCGAAGGGCCTCCCTGTGCAAATTTCTTTTGACTGGGGCATATTCCACTTCAACAGATCTCTTTTTGGAGAGCAGACTGTTGGTCACCAACCTTTGTGGGGTTTTTATATGACAAGACACTTCTAACCCACACCTGAATGTCATCTCATTGATTGGATCAGCTGACTTCAATTAACCCTTTTCATAGAAGTCATCATCCTAGAGGGTCACATACTTTTTTCCAGTTTAGGCTGTTAATGTTTGAACAATATGTTCAATAAAAACATGTAAAAGTACATTGTTGTGTTATTTGTTAAATCACATTGTGTTTATCTGTTGTTATGACTTAGATGAAGATCAGACCATATTATAGGAGACATATGCAGGAATGCAGGTAATTCAAAAAGGCTCACAACTTTTTCTTGCAACTGTGCGTGCACACTTACACACATACACTCACAGCCTTTCTCTTCATCACTTTCTCCCTCCGGTCCATCCTCATTATCCATCTCAAGACACTGTTGTTCTGGAGCCGGCGTCGGGCCTCGGAGCAGACTTGTTGGATCTGTACCAGAAGGGAGAGCAGTGTGACATCACCATCCAAGTGGGGGAGCAGGAATTCTCCTGCCACAGGTAGAATAAGTTGTAGTGGCCTTTCAGTCCTCTATATTGACACCTGTCCTACTGAAATACAAAATCACAATCTGTTTATTTTGGTGCCATGCATGGTCAAGGAATGTTCACTTTATTACACCCACACTGGCCCATGTACAGTTCCTACATTGTGTCACCTAGTGTAGTTGGAGATCCCACATCTTCTATTGACCAGTGGCGGTGTGTATCATCAACTGTTACAGAGGGTGGTCATTCAGTGATGCAGAGGGTAGTAGTAGTTGCTTGTAACCATGGAGACTGGTTCTCCCAGCTTGTACTCAGGGGAGCAGCCAGCCAGTGAAAGCTAGTCAGATAAAAAGCTGGGCAGCCCTATTTTTTTTTTTTGGGTTGAAGCACAAGAGCTCTGCAGCACTGATCTGTGTGGTAGCCCAGTGTTAGCTGCTGCAGTTCTCACCCCAGGGGCTCAACCATGGCATCTCTAGTCATCGTCCCCCTGGAGGACAGATAACTGTAGAGTACACAATAAATGTTTTTGTTCTCTCACTTGTCACTTCAAAGCCACTTCAGTACACGCAGGCCCACCAGATGAGATGTGAAATATTAAAATGGTGGGTGGAACTGACATGCAACTGTCTGCTTTATGGGTTTCTAGGGCAATTCTGTGTGCACGATCTCAGTACTTCCGAGCCATGCTAAGTGGGAGCTGGATGGAGAGCTCCAGACAGTGCATCACTCTACAAGGGTAAGACTGGGCACGGTCAACAGCATGGCCTAACAAGAGTCAATAACACACCTCCACTCCGGTCCAACAATTCAATGTTTCATTGCTGAACAATACAGTTGAAGTCTAATGCCTATACTGCATCCATTATTCATGCCTTGGAACAGAAGTGTCTCTGTATGGGCTTTCACTCACAATGCCATGTGTCTACTCCCACTCCACATACCCAAACACACACGGCTACCCACAGGCAATTGAATCTCAAGTGACTCACTCAGATTTCCAAACACCAAGGTTGCAGTATCTCTTCTTTGAGGTGCACGAATGTCTTCTGATCCACTGCCTGTTGAAGGCCCCCTGCCATCCCTCGTCTTCTTTCAGCGTGGCAGAGGCAAATGAGGCCTGTTTTCTCCTCTGGGGAAAGACGTGTCACTCGCCTTAGCATTACTGATCTGAGAGTAATGGGGGAAGACACGCCTGTCAGAATGAACGACGGCTGTATTGATGTGTGGAGGGGGAAGTTGTGAAGTGGCCCTCGGGCTGCAGTCACATGGACTAGTGCTGCTCCTAGCATGCAGTTTGGACTTTTGTTCACAGCATTATCATTTAAGACGGTGTAGAAAAACGTCTACATGCGCCTCAACATGCTTTAAAAAGGGGCAACTGTAGTTGATTACCACATGTGCTAGTGCTGATTGAAGTATTATATTGATATGCAACACTGCAGTAAACACAAATACTTTGGTCTACACATAAACTGTGAACAGAGATAATTCCATATGTTTACCGTTTTAACCAAAGCCTAAACTTAATGGATCTGTGACGAGATGGTTTGTAGATTGTTTACTGTGTTAACCTGCTATTTGCAGTTTGGGTCCAGAGGAGATGGAGGTCCTGCTCCAATTTATGTATGGAGCCATAGTGGACCTGCCCCCCAGAGCCAGTGCCAGGTACTGTATGTAACAGTCTGTGTCCACATTTATTCTGAGCCAGAATACAGGCCCAGAACACAAATTGACCTGTTTTTGACGCCACGTCTCCCACAGTCAGGTGGTGTTGGCAGCAGACATGTTGGGTCTGGAGGGGCTAAAAGATGTAGTGGAAATGGTTCTGACCCGAGACTACTGCCGCTTCTTCCCCAAGGTCAGTTATACACGAGGAAACGTATTGAGTATCCTCAAGGATGGATTTGATCGGCTTATTACCCTTTAATGTATGTGTGTGGTGTACTCATTTTAGCGATCTGTCTTTTGTTCTAAGTTTAGTATGTGCACTGTTTTTGCTCTTTCATATATTTTGGGGCATATCAGATCAATTTTGTAGGGTGATCTTTTACAGTGCAAATGATGAAATGTCTGGAGAATAGATGATGGCAGCTGAAAAACGAGAGGAACAGATGCCTGTTCTGTTGTTTTTGCTTTACACTCACTTTGCAGACATGTTCCCAGTTAACAATCACCTGCTGTGTTTCACTTCTCTGAACACCTGTCATTTTCACTCTCACCTTATCATGTTCCTCTGATACAACATAGCATGTTTCAGCCCTGCTACATCTTAAGCCCCTCAGGCAATCAGGGTCTGAAATAGCAATGTAAAACTATAAATATAATGTTATTTTCTCCTCATGTGTTTGCAGCATATTGATGGGGTTCAAAAGACAATTCTTGAGTGCCTATCCCTCACCCACGCCCTGGGCCTTCAAAGCCTCCACATGTTGTGTAAGAGGTGAGTATGGGGACTCAGCATTAATTGAGTTAATCCAATCCCTCTCTGTATGAAGAGTTCATATAAAATAACAATACAGGTTGTCATTCAAAGGTGCTGGGTGAAAAGGCCAGTCCACTCCTTCCAGGAATTGTGTGACTGTGAGTTTTCAATGTTTTTTTTTAATGGTTTAGGGCAACTATTACACTACAAACTAAATCACTTCTCTACAAGCGTATTGCAACATTGTACTTGTGTCCCCTTTTACGGAAAATTAAAACAGAAAACAACTCAAATTTGCATTTAATCAGTTAAGTTCCTGCAAAATCAAGCATATCACAAGAAAACAAACAAACAAACCTGTGGAAAACTTGAATTTGCACTAGAACCCGATTTCATAGGACAACTATATGCTGAGCTGATGATGATGATCATTTTGAAGTCTTGCACAGCCATCGTCATGTCCCTCTCCTCTCCTTAATTTGTGCTCAGTCCTTGAACTATACAGTATAATCTAGCCACATTCCCAATGAGGGTATGGAGCCATGCCAGTTTCACCCAATCTTTCCTGTCTCTCTAAACTGTATTGTATCTAATAAAGCAGAGGTGCCCTTAAAATAACACACACACCAAGTCTAACTTTCACTTTCTGACGTCTCCTGTAGCCACTATTACTGCAAACTGTCTAGTCATGTTGCTGCACACTGCAGTGAACCGGCAAGGAGAAGTGTGTGTGAATGTAGGTCAGAAGGATTTTTTTTCTAGTGAAGCTGGTACTGATATTCTGGTGTTGGGGGGAGGTGGCTTTGCCATGCTGCCTCTGCAGCGTTTGATGAGTCACGCAAGTATGACGGTAAGTTGAGCTGTGCTGCACTGTAGCAGTGTGCTGCTGATTTTCTCATCCTCACGGATTCTCTTGTCCCTTCAAACAAAACATCACTGGCATTTTCTTGCAGTCTTAGAAAGAATGATACAATATTCTCTAGCTTCTCTAGATTGAATCTTATCAGCTAGTATGCACCATAAAAACAATATTTCGCTGCATAGCTTGGGACATTTTGGAGCTGAAAATGTTTTGTGAAAATACGCCATGTTTGTGGACATCTGGCTGACGTTCCACAACAGAGGGCCAGTGAGGTTAATGAGTCTCGCTTGCATGGAGTTGGGCAGCCTAGTGGTAAAATGTTAAGTGGTTAGGTCACAGACCTGACCTAAATTACTGATAGAAATCACAGAATCTTAATTTCAGATTAATGTTCACTCTACAGCTCAGCGCAGGCCTTATGTCACTGCAGATGCTACACATCAGATGGTACATTCACACTACTGGTTCTCAACTTAAAATGAGTTGATGAGCCTTAAGCCTTAATAACATGTTTTATTGGTACTCCACAACATCTGTGTTTCAGGTGGGTTGCTGAACATTATGTGAAGACCTGGTCAGAGAGAAACTTTTCCCTCTTGCCTTGTGAGCTCCATAGAGCCTGTCTAACTGATTTAACTGAAGCCATGGTGAGTTCCTCACAGTCATCAGCCATACCACACGCATATACTTGCAAAATATCTTCAACCCATTTAACAATGTAGAATGTTTTTACACAGGAAGGAAATTTGGACATTATCTAATAAAAGGTCATCTTTATTAAATTAACAGTCGTTAATGACAGACTAATTTAGAAATGTGATGTGGATGTAGACAGATGGGGAGTAGTCAAGGCTTGTAATTGATAATTGAGTCTTGAGTCTGCCTTTCTTCACTACAAAAAATAGTATTCTGTGCATGTGTCTGACAGGATGACTGCACTATAGCTGGCTCCTTCGGACAATCTTGGCAAGCACCGAAACTAAGTACTTGCCAAGATTGTCAGAAGGAGACGGCTTTTATCTGTTACATAATTTGGTGTTTCCCTCCATCGATCTGCAGGTGCTGGGTAGAAATAGTACAGTATACTTCCATAGGATTGTGTTCATTTGACTTTATTTTGGGTGTGTGTGTGTTTGTGTTCTGGCCCAGAAAGAGCTTCTTTAGTTGATAGATCTTTTCCCACAGACTGTGCAGAATGCAGTAACCGTGCTCTGCGGCACTGAGCAGTTGATTGGCAGTCTCCCAGAAGTCAAGTGGGCCAAACAGGTGAAGAGTCTGGCCACAGAGCTACAGGAGGAGAGCCTGCGTGTCATTGTCCACCACCTCCCCAAAGTCATTCGCACTTCAGCCTTCCAGAATCTGTGCAGGGTAACGGGTGTTACACATGCTAACACATTGTCCTTTTCTTGTGTGTACGCTCACCTGTAAGTAATCTGCCATAATAAATACCACACTTTCTAAACCACCACCATGCTCATGCACAGCCACTCAACAACATACAATACACCCCTAAGTAACATATATGGTAACAAACTTCCCTTTAAATGCTGCAGGAATGTTTTCTGATGCAGCAATTGCCATTTTGCGCACAACATTTTACAGCCCAATCTTTTATATGATTGGGCTGTAGTCCTTAATTGTATACACTCTAAGCTTCCACACCAATACTAATATTTAAAATGGTTGGCAATTAGACATTTAAAGTCATTATATTTGAATGATTGATAATAAAGAAAATAATATAGACTATATGCACTGTCAAAAGCATTTACTAAGCATTTAAGCATTTCATGATGAAAAAGCTTTTTCATTTGATTCTCTGTTCCTGTCTTTCTTGGTGGTCTAGATTTGGTAGATGGCATTAATTCTCCTTTTCGACCATTTGGCGCTGTGCCTAAGCATGGTCAGAGCTGTGCTTGAATTTACGCACATTCTCAAGCGTAAGCACAAGTTGATAACTCCCACTCTTTGCTTAGAGTTGGTCGTACACATGGTTTACGCACATATTTGTGCGATTGTAGGGTTGTAAACGATGGCCCTGGAGAAATATTGAGCATAATTGTGGTTTTCTCCATGCCTGATGTGTGCCTGCAGAGGGAAGAGTTTACCCGAGAGCCCACCCTGTTGAAGAAGCTGTGTTCAGCCATCAGAGAAGGTGTGACTGTGGACAACTGCTGTGATCTCTTCTCTGCTGTTGACTACCTGTGTGGGGGTGAGGTGGAAGAGGGCTCCCCTGAACAGGGATTGCAAAGAGAAGAGGAGGTGAATGAAAGTAGATTCTCTTCACAGAATGGACATTATGCAGTAGCCAACTCTTAGTTTCTGTTTGAAATGTTTGCTCTGTGTGTGGTTGCCTCCCTTCTTGAATCTGAGTTATTTGAAAATGTTAACTTGTGGTCAGTACTCGCTTTACTTTATTCTGGATGCAGCGTTAGAAACAGGAGGAGAACGGAAGCACAAACTGCTGCTTCAACCTCCTCTGATCTATACCTTAAAATGGACATTAAAATACCTCCTTATATGAAATTTGACAAGTAAACATGTCATCCTCCACAACTGACGCAGTTTCATAAAAATGTGACCACTGGTGTAGCAGTTATGGCTTTTCAAAGTTCAAAATTTTGACCAGAACAGTGTCAAAATGCTTTATCCCTCCAAGTTTCTTGAAAATCGGGCCATGAATAATTTTGACCATTAATTGTGGCACCCCTATTAGGCCAATCAGTGTAATTTGTAAGGATAGCTGAATTTGTGTAGCAAGTTCCATGTCAATCAGACTGTCAGTGGAGGATTTTGGGCCTCTCAGAATTGGAAATGTTGACCTTTAATTATAGCACCCCCATCAGGCCAATGGGTTATTTTTTTTAAACATTTGGAACAGTCTACCATCTCTCTAAGTTTGTCAAAATCAGACCAGCAGTATTTGAGCTGTCACCTGAGATATCATATTTTGACAGACAGACAAAGTGAAGTGAGTGAATACATGATTCTGCAATGATTCACCAGCAAATATTGGAATGGTAGTATATTTTATTTCGCACAATAGATTTTTAATATCAAATTAACGTAAGCTATATTTAAGATTAATAGACTTTAAGAGAATGTTAAATGTAATCAGTCAACAGTTAAAATAGTCAAAAGGATACGGATTACTAAAGTCTATCCTGTTCTAATCGGGTTAAGCTTTTGAGATGATTTCTAGGGGAAAGTGCACTGGCTACATTTGTTAAAGCACAGATCCCCTGTGGATACAGTACAGTATGGCAGAATGGATTAGGCTGAGGGAGACCGTGAGGTATGGGAGTGGCCTTCACTAATCTGGCTCTATATCTGCTGGTGAAATGGTGTATGGTTAGTGTGGGGGGGTGAGAAAATGATTGAGGGGAAAATGAAAGTGGTTGGTATAGCGGCAGCTCCTCCCCACCTTCTACCTCTGTTTTTTATTCATATATACATATATATATTCATGCATGGAAACAGGATGGCACTCCTGCCTCTGCTGGTGACGTCAATGATTTAGCTCAAGGGAGCTCAAGTGGATTCTGCAAGAGAGAAGGAGGAGGGGGGTGGGGGGAGTATTGGTTGCCATGGTGAAAGGTTCTTCAAGCAGCTGCTGATTCGCTTGTGCTGTAGCGCACCCTTTTCTATTCTCCTCCTCTCCTCTCCCTCTCTCTCCCACTGCCAGCCGTTCAGGCGAGAGATTTGTACGCTACACGCGAGGCTGTGGACCTTCCTGCTCCAGACCTTTTATGCTGTCCGCCACACACAGGGATGGGAGGTCCTGCCATCCAAATACAAGGAGAGGATATTGGCAGGTAAGGAAAGACATCTTTAATCTGGGGGCTTTAGCTGTTTGTACCTCCCCAGCTCTCCCTCTCTACTTGTACACACAGGATATTCATGCTGCGGTGTGTGTGTGTGTGTGTGTGGATGTGATGTTTTTTTCTCTAACCCAGCCTAGTGATGAAGCTGTGCCTTTGCATCATCAGAGATTATGCTGTTGGCCGATTTAACAATTAGTGGTTTCTTTCAGCACAGCTGCTTGACCACTAGTAATCCAGTGTTTGCCGAGTGCTCCTCTCATACTATTTTGCCATTATTTGAGGGATCATTTTGTCTGTCTTGGACAGATAAGTGTAAGCTAACATGGCAAATGCGCCAGATGCGCCATGCTCTGTGTTTTTAATGGGGTGGGGATGAAAGGCTGAAATCCTCACTTTGTGAGTCTGCACATGATTACAAGCGTCCATAAATCAAAACATGTGCTGTCTTCTGTTTAGCTAGTGATGTGTTGAAATGCACAGAATTAATAATTTATTGGGCTCAGCCTAGTTGCATTCCTATCATTACTGGCACATTTCTTGGAATCACAGGCTCTAGGTCTCAGATGAAAACAATACAGATGTACATTGGCAAATATAAAAAATAGGTAGTTGCACAGCACTCATTCTAGCTTAATTAGCCTGCATCTTTGGGCTCAGAATTCATTTTGATATGAAGTATCTTTTGTGCTTTGATTGAAAGCATATTCATATTATAACTTACCAGACAGCTGACTAATGGGTTACTTCATTGATGACTGTTTAAATGCTTTTCCATTATGTTTCCCACAATGTTTACCCTATGGCATGCTGATGTGCAAATCCGAGAGTGAAAAGATTGCCTCTTGTAGGTCGGACCTTAAAGGACTTGACTGGTGTCTTGAAAGAATTGGTGCAGCCCCTTTTCATCTGTGCTTATGCTTGGATTTGAATATTTTATTTTGCTGTAATAATACTGCAGTTGCCCAAATTTCTAATTTGCTCTGTCTCCTGTTTTCCTTTTCTGAAAGCTGCTATTGATAAAGGAGACAACCGAAGACTTGGTAAAAAGCCAGTATTCACTAGCTCACAGGTAATATTGTCATTCAACATATGTTCATTCATTTAAAGCCTTATTTATCTATTAGAAACAAGAAATCACTTTTTTTTTATCAAAACACTGGCTGAGTTGGATGATGATGATGATCTTGTAGGAAGTGATTTAATGCAAATCAGGACCTAGAAGTTTCTCTTTCTGTTCTGCTCCACTGAATCTGCGACAGGCAGCTTACTGCTGTAATTTCTTCACTGACAAAAAGCAATTACCTTTAACCCCCACAGGGTTGTAAATATTGAGAATTTGGGTGACTGATTAATACAAACTATAGACCATCTTGGACTGTCCAGTGGTCAGTTGTAATATTACTATTTAGTTTCATTTGACTAGCCTCTGGATATTTACTAATTCATTTTTGTAGTTACATGACTAATGTATTTTCTTATGATGATAACTTTTTCCTGCAGCCAAGGGCTGTAAAATGCCCCACACCTGCGCCTGAGAGTTCTCCTGTGCACAGGACCCACAGGGTGTCTGAGTACACTATTTCTTCCTCCCGCTGTGCTGCATCAGTCATGAAGTCTGATGGAGTAGGGACGACTAACAAACCAGGAGATAGTCACACATCCAAGGCCAAGAATGTGAAGACCAAGCCAGGGGACCGGAGCACACCAGCAAAAGCAAAGACCGTATCTACTGGCACACCGGTTGTCAATGGTACAGGAGCCGCAGGGACCAGGCGGGACATAGCTACTGCCAATGGCCCCAGAAGTTCCCCTGGGGTGAAGGAGCAAGATAAGAGGCCTAACCCAGGGGCTAGGCCTAAAACCTCTCCCCCAAGCTCCACATCCACAAGCCAGACCGCGCAAATGAAGGTTCAGAAAAGCTCATCAGTAAAGGCAGACAGTACTGCCGGCACAACCCAACCTCAGCCCAACACCTCGTCCACATCAGGCAGTGCCTCGCCAGAGAACAGTGCCAGCAGCCCACGCAACAACAGCCATTCCATCCCAGGTTTGCGATCCTTTATTGACTTTTTTTTCTCCATTTAATCATTTTGACTGACACCAATTGCATTGTAGGACATCACTGTAGCTAAGTTGAAGTGTTGGAAAATCAGCGTCAGGCTGCTGTAGCTGAGGATATGAAGGGACCTGCAGACTAATTAGCATGATGGATGCTGTGCTGCGGCCTTGAGGGATTCTTGGAAGACAAGGGCAGTGTCATGTATGAATGTTGATGTATCAGGAAACAAAGCGCACCAGGGTGTCCTTGGCAGCTTTTTGGTATCGGTGTACAGACTTAACAGCAGAACAGTAAAGGTCAAAGCCAATACAGCTGTCATAGGGGCGGTGTAACAAATGACTTGGAGCTTTAGTGGTAAAGGTGGTTTAGTGGAGGTGGAGTAATCCAGACTGATACCAGTGTCCACTGCTAAACTGGGCCTCATCTGGGGAGACTGCCATATGTCGCCCTA
>CABFOQ010052410.1:20673-56783 GCA_900660455.1 Gephyroberyx darwinii
ATGTCACGTCCGTCTTTCCTGCTACATTCAAGTCACTGAATTTGTAATAGTCTAAATGCAAGAGATGGTCATGTAACCAATCCCAGAGTGGGATTACGTCATTGCAGTTGTAAAAGGTACTATAGAGTCCCTTTTCAGATGTATTACCAGCTGATTACATCATATGGTGTTGACTTACTTGTTATCCTGTAGTATTACATAGCCACTGTAATTACGTCCAGATGTTTCAGGGGCTCTCCCACCAAAGGTAGCTATTAGTTATAGAGTTAAATTTACCTCCAGCTTTGTTTCTCAAACTACTATAAGACGATCTCTTGATTGAATTTGCACGCAGCTGCTTAAAATCAAATCTAATGTTCCATATTGTCATTAGCTTAATTGGTGGTGTCCTGGAAAACCTCTACTACAGCTTCTAAAGTGAAGTCAAAAGGACAGTGTGTTTCCCCTGATATTTCAGCTTGCACATGTTAAAGTTGGCTATACTGCACTGGAAAAGGAATGCATATGTTTGATTATCATAAATGTTCAACAATCAATTCGTTTTGATCATGGAGTCAGTTTTGTGTGTAGTGTGTATGTGTAACAGTGTCCAAATTCTGTATCGTGATAAATGTTTATCTATATGAGCACATTTCTGTCTAGATGAAACTCATGAAACTCTCAGCATTCTGGGTGATTCCAGGATCGGGATGCTGCTGGGGCCACCACACTGCACCTTGCGGCCCGTTTTGGTTGTGTGGAAGTAATTAAGTGGCTGCTGTCTGTTGGGGGCATGGCCGAGGTGGAGACAAACTGTGGAGCTGTGCCTGCTCACTATGCTGCAGCTAAGGGGGACCTCGCCTGTCTGAAACTACTGGTTCAACAGGCACCAGGGTAAGTAACATCCTTGTTTTCACCGGTGCCATCCCTTCTTTTTTTTTTTGCTTTGAAAGGCCTTAGAAGATATTAACTCAGCTTTGATAGTGAATTCCCGTCAAAATCAGTACTGAGGTTAAAGTTGATTATCAAAAATATTCTGTTAATTACTGACTGATATTGTTAAAATTCCACTTAATAACTTAATTTAGTAAATAAAGCAAACGTTGTATAACATACCTCTGGTGACCCACTGAATAAAGCACAGGGTATCCCTTGACACTCCTTTTAACCCCGGTGACATGTGATCACATGCAGACCATGAGACAATCTCATCCAGACTAGCCATCTTGGTCACCACCACCACCACTGTAGTCCTCACACACAGCATATGGGGTCATCATGGCAACCTAAGTGTGTCACTATATTTCATTTCATGTAGAGGTTTAGGTAAAGCTCCAAGTATGAGGATTCATATACAGTAATGGGTCATTTTTCAGTCTGAAATACATAGGTTTTGTTTTTGTTTGAAATTTGGCAAAATTGTGTGAGAACCATATGTTTTGGCAAGCCATCTGATGATCTGTAAATGCCGAAAGTGTACTAATTTCCTATAAATTACTCTGTTATTTTTATATAAAATCACATCTGCAGATGATGCCTGGATATTATCAAGTAGTCACTCACCCAACTTCACTTTCTGAGGTAGTTCATAAGTGAACAAGAGGATTTACTGTAGTAGGCTACACTCCCCCAGAGAGAGGGAGGGGATCATGTGAAATGTTATCCCATCCCCATGAATCCCCCCTCTTCTCCCTCCCTGAACCTGAGACGAGGGCACTCAGTAAGGACCAGATAACCGCATGTTACTCTGCCTGTTTCATCTCCTTGTTACAGGAGGTTATGACTGTAATTTGCATGATGCATGGTGGGGTCAGAACATCACATGTGACCATCGGTAACCTGTTAATAATGGATGCATAGAAGCTGTCTATCACATGCCTCGTGGTTGTTAAAGGACAGTATGTATGTGAATGTAAATGTCGCCCTACTTTCCAAAGTGTAGACTGAAAACGTGTGGTGATCAGGCCTTTGCCATCAGCAGTTGTAGACTTTAGAACAACCTGCCTGATCAGCGTAGGCTGGCTAAATCTGTATCATCTTTCAAATCACGTCGTAATTCACTTTTATAGACTTTGTTTTATGTAATGATCTTTTATTAATAGCCTTTGACCTCCCTTTTTATGTTTCACTTTTTTGTGTCCTACGTTGTTTACATTTCTTTGTGCTTTTATTGTTGATTTTATCTTTTTTGTTATTATTTACTTTCCTTTACATTGTAATGTGGTCTGTATCTGAGTTTCGAAAAGTGCTTTATAATAATTTGTAAAATTGCCAATTTGTCCTCACAGCAACATTATCAAGCACAACGAAATCGGACACACTTTAGACCCCTTCACAAATATGTATGCAAAGTTTGATTGCTTCAACATTAAATATTTAGCTTTGTGCATCTTCACTGTCAATTTGTGTCTTGGCCAAATGGTTACGTGTATCAATATTTTCTATTAGCCATGATGTACGTAATTGAAATATGCTGTGTGTAAAATCTTTGCAAAGTTGATGTTATTACTTTGCAGGAGTAATAAAACAAAGTTATTGCAAGGTTGGCCTGATGTTGGCACTATGGAGCCCAAACGTGTGGTCTGACCATCCCAAATTTTATGTGCTTTAAGTCTATAAAAATGATGCCATCTTCACAGTGAACTTCATCAAACACTTTGGAATTTCAAAAGTCTGTGTAATAGCAGTAATATTAATCTAGGAAGTCCAAATATATAAATGTTGTGGAGATCAACTGTATAAAATTCTAAATACTGGAGTGTTACCAAGGCAATGAAATGAAACCAGCATGTGCAATGGATTCATGTTGAGTTAAGGTGGATTAGGAAAAAGGCTAGGCTATACAGTTAGTGGCCATACTTCTGTTGCTTGCTATAGCGCCACCATCTGGCTGATCAGGGTAATATTTCTTGCCTGAGTAGTAGGGGAGATTTGAAACTTCTCCACCAAATTGGATTGCTCTAGCATGAGGCATTTAAGAATTATGCCTCCATTTCTGATTGTTCACCAACTCTGGATTGTTTTAAGGCAGAAAAAGAAGAAGTGGAAGAAAAATCTTAATAAGAACAACAGGGTTCCAGCACCTGTGGTGCTTGATACCGTGGCGAAATTAGGTTGTTGTAGCAGCAGACAGTAATAGGATTTAGCAGGGAGAAGGAAATAAAGTACAAGCACACCACTAGAATGTAAGAATAATGCTTAAAAAACATTATAAAACAAAGTCAATAAAGTAAACACGTTAAGTAAACTGTAAAACTGTAAAAAGAAATAGATTACTAACATTATTCTCATAATGTTATTCTCTCAAGAAGAACAAACACTCATAAAATTGTTTTAAAACAATAGCGAAAGTTCTCCCTCATGTTCTCCCGGGGCTGTGGTGATGGGAATGTGGATGCAATCTGCACCACCGATCACTCTCAGGAATCCTATGAAAGAATTTCAGCCAACCTAATATGCACCAGTAAATTTCTCTTAGTATTGATAGTTGTAAGTAAGTAAGTAATAATGTAAGCCACCTGCTATTTAACAGAAGCTCTCTTTTGTAGTCAGAGTGGGTAAATGGCCTAGAAATGCTCCATTACATTTATTATATCTCTAATACAAGAAATCATCAGGGAAAGCAAAGGGGTTCCATGTGGAGAGTCCTTCTTAGTATCTGTGTACTCAAGTCCACAGGATCCTGGAGGAATAGTGATTATATTTTTCCAGAGAGTTGATTGGTGAGAAGGCAGTTTATATGTTTGGATCTGATAGCCTGAACATAACCTGTTCCAGATCAGGTTAGGTGAGCAGCCTACATTACCATAGTGATCTACCCCGCTATAAAGTGAGCCACCTCCATGAGACGCAAAAGCCAGGGTTACGCCCAAAGCTAGCTCACTAACCCACTGATTTTGCTTCATGACAGGCCCCTGGTTCTTATCTTTTGCCTGTTGATGTATAGGTGTGTGAACCACCAGGCAGGCATCGGAGCTACCCCATTGTATCTGGCCTGTCAGGAAGGGCACCGGCATGTGGTTGAGTACCTGGTGAAGGACTGTGGGGCTGACGTCCATCTGAGGGCCCATGATGGCATGACCGGCCTACATGCTGCTGCTCACATGGGCCACCATGCCCTGGTGGTCTGGCTGGTCAGTACAAAAACACTGAGGGTGCAGAGAATGCCCCAGACATATATTTCATTTTCTGTGTGTTTAATCAGCACTTTGATCTTATTTCATCAAACCCCAAATAGGTCACATGTACAGACATAAGCCTTTCCTGCCAAGACAGAGATGGAGCAACTGCTCTACACTTTGCTGCCAGCGGGGGGCACTATTGCATCTTGGAGACGTTGCTTCACATGGGTTCAAAGGTCATTAAGGATTACTGGGGGGGGACCCCGCTGCATGATGCTGCAGAGAATGGAGAGCTTGAGGTAGGACATAACTGTATTCACAAGTCAATGAAGGTATGAATTGCTGTGTCTTGGTCTTATTGATATTGGTCACCCATCCTTTCTCCCAGTGTTGTAAAATCCTGTTGGCCAACCAAGCAAACCCCTTAGACCAAGACATTGATGGGTTCATAGCAGCAGACTTGGCAGAGTGCAACGGACACTATGAATGTGCCAGATATCTCCGTGCCATGAAGACAAATGTAAGAACTCATTCTTATCTTTATTTTATTTTGCACATTTGTATGGTTTGTGGCCTGTGTGTCAGTGTTGTTTATCTTGGCATGAGAATCAAGTGAGCACAGTCAACAGCAGACATCTGGGAGATCTTGGAGCCACTGTGGATGGTGAATTTGTGACATTTATTTAATTAAAGCCTGTCCTTTGCCAGAGCTATTCTCTCTACTCAAATTGATTGAGTGACTCTCAGTTTAAGAGGTCTAGAGAATGGAGCATGATGGTATTGGTGGTTAATAAGGCATTACAGCCTATGAGGCTGTAAGTCTGTGTACTGGAGAAGAAGGCTTTATCGTCTCAGTTTGCCTGAGGACTCTGTGAGATTAGCTCTTTTGTTTTGTGTGGTAAGCATGACACGCCTTCTTTTGATTGATGAATATTTCAGTATTAACACCTTGTTTGCACTAGTGTTCCCTGTTCAAGGCAAGGAGTCAATCTAGCAAAAAATGGCCTACATTGATCTCACATAAATAAAGGCTGTCTATTTTGATATATTTATTTGTTTGATTTGTTTTTCCTTAAAATGGCTACATAATGATTGGGGCTAGAGTGAGTTGCAGTTAATACTGAAACTTTAAGCATTGGTTAAGTTGTTTTTTTATCTTAGAAACACACAGAATACCATTGACTGAAGAGCCTATTGTGACCGCCCTGTCAGAAAACTTGTTGAACCTTAAAATGACAGCCTGTCCACATGCAGGATGTTGTTCTTTCTCTGTATCGCACTTCACTTGCCACGAGCCAAATGAGGCTCACAGCATAGACCAGTGATGTGCAAAGTAACGGAAGCTGTCAGCCAATAGAAGCTATGAATAAGTCAGCAGAGGAGAGTAGTACTCATACGTGAAGAGGATGATGATAGGGAGCCAGTGAGGCGTGGCTGCTGGGCTTCCTTAGTAATAATCCTTCATCAACAATGGAGAGCTAATTAGCACAGGGGCCGCTGCAGCGTCGAACGCAGCCGGAGCCGCCGCCAACTAAGGGCCTATCAGTTACCCCTCTCCAGCGGCTCAGGTGGAAGGCCCAGGGGCTGAGCCCGTTATGAGATCCAGGAGCTTAAGTTTCAGCGTTTTCACCATTCTGATGCCTGGAACTGGCAACTCTATCCCTCTGTGGACTTGGAGAGCAGGATGTCATTGGCTTCAAACACACGTTTGATTGTGTGTCATGTTTTTTTCCAGAAGGTTTGGAAGTGCTATGATTGTCACTTCTGGATACTGTGCAATGTTGGTAGCAGACTGTATGGTGTATTATGTTTCTTGGCAATGTTTGTTTTGGACAGACAAACTGAGAAATGAAGACAGCAAAGGGATCATCTGATAGAGTACCTGAAATAACATTTTTTTTTAAATCCAGTTTCATAATATTTGGTAGAGAGGCTGTGTATGCTTTGAAACCTACAGTACCAGAGTTGATCTGTAGAAGCAGACATCCCTTAATTACATTTCAAATGGCGTTGCACACTTGTAAAGTACCATGTAGCTCACAAGGTTTCATTGGCTCTAAAGTGTCGGTCAGATAATCTCATTTCCGAGCAGCGACCTAAATGGATTGGGACATTGAGAGTTGCGTGTTTGGCATTTCCGCATGTTTGGTTTGCTTGCAACGAGGTCACACTCCTGCAGTGTTGCCAACTGCTCTTCCTCATCTTGCATCTCAGTAACAGCTGCAATCAAATAAACAATGCGTGTTGTGAGATTTATCTCACACACATTTATGCCTTTTGCTCTTCATTCAGAGCATTCAAACAAAAGACAGACCGGGACTGGTATTTTTAGACCACTTAGACAAACAATGTCCTCCCATTCATCACAGTTTTTTGGGACATAGTTAACATTTTATTGTTTGGTTGCTGTGATAAAAGTTGATAGTTACTTAGCATCAGTGCCTGTTTAGAATGGGAATGTAATGGCAGTGGAATTCAACATTACCACTAGAGGGGACCTAGTAAAGTTATTGTATTCTTCATTGCACCAAAGATAAGGAAATCTTCAGGCATGCTTCTTATTAAACCCTGTGATCCAGCAAAGTTTGGTTGGATCACAGTTGAATGTTTATCACACATGGGGAGCTATTGTACAATACTGCAGAGGTCTACCTAGAGGTCTAATCAAATCCCCATACACAATCTGTGATACCCCTTACTGACAGAACTCTAAATGTGTAGTTAGTAGGGGCTAAAATATATTTAACTGCAGTGTTTTCTGTTTTAAATTGAGAGTTTGTCACAACATGAGTTGGTGTGATACTAGAGATTGTGTTCATCACAGTTCTACCTCGTCTCCTTCGGACATCATTGTCAAATATTCCATGCTGTTAATCAAAGTCCTGCCCTGTATCCAGGCTAATGGATCATGTGACATGATCAGTGTGTTTCCACAGTGGAATTTTGCTAATCATCTCAGGCAGACTTTGCCAAAAAATTCTTGATGCCTTAGCTTCAATGGAACGGAGTGGAAAAAGCACCTGAATGCACAGGATAAAGTGTCTCTTTTCCAGCTGCTTTGACAGCCTTCCGCTGATACCTCCCTTCGTGCAACAACATGGCCATTGGTTTGTCCGTGCATTAGTGACATTACCGGCCATCCTATCCTTTCCCTTAATTATTAACAGCATTCTCCGATCAGAGTTTATTGTTTATTGCCTGGCAGTCCTTGGGCACTAGTGGAGATGTCGATGATGGTGTCAAGCGAATGGTGGGTAATCTTCAGATAGTGTCACATCCTCAACACCGAGTGGCTGCCTGGATACCTGACTGCACAAGTCAACGCCACTGGAGATTAACTGTAAGTTGTATTGGTCTGCATAGAAAGAAAATTTAGGTTAGTAAGGATTTAGATGTATTACCCTTCTTCTTGCTCACTTAATATTATCTGTTTTTATTTATTTATTCTTTAATACTTTGTTGTTTCTGTGACTATTTACCCTGTAGTGTAAGTGACTGGTCAGGCTGAGTAATCATATCTTTAAGGTGAATGGTAGTTTTTTGTAAATCCTTTAAGAGAAGCCTTAGCAGGAAGAGCTGATGTGGCAATGTTTTAACTATTTTCTGATCAGTTTTATGGTAGCCACTGACGGTTAGTCGTGGCTAATCGTCGTGGCTAATGTCTTAGCTTGCTGTACTCTAATCATTGGTGATTTTAACATATTACATATGGGTTTTTTTCTTTGTGGGTCTTGGACTGGGACTAGAGATAGATTTTGTTATGATAGTATGATACAAAATAAGCAATGATTTTACATGGATTTTTTTAAGATGCAAGTTGCTGTGCTGTCAGGTTTGGCTGGTTTAGCTAGATGACAAATGGCTCTTTAGAATAAATGGTGACTAGAAATATTTTGTCTGTTGGGTCTTGGTAGTTATTAACCGTGCAAGCATTTGTCTCCACTGTGTAGGAAACCATATCACTGAGATTATATGAAGGTGTGAGTGGACATGTATTTACATTAAAGTGTTCTGTGTATAATGTATGCCTACTGTATACATTCCATGTTGCAATTTATCAGCAAGAACTTGAATATTTAACATGGAAATAGGCTGTTTTAATGATGGACTCCAGAGCAGAAAATTGTGAGACATGTTGCCTAAATAGACACGCTGTTCTAAAATCATTTTCAGTCCCTCATGGCTTGACTCACAGGGGCCACAGATTACTAGTGCTGTATGTCTGTCAATGTGACAGCAGTAAGTAGCTGTTTCTGAGGTAACTCTTGGCTCCTAATCTGTCCGGATCAGGGTCTTTGTGGCCTCAGATAGTGGGAGAGTGGATCGGTGCCAGAACAGGGTTAGGCTATCTATATCTGCGTGGCAATTGTGATGGGGTGCTGATGAAAACCAAATGCTCGCCGGCCACTGGATCTAATTAAACACACACAAGAACAAATGCGATGTAGCTTTGAGGATCTTAAACTGTTACGAGAAGGGTCACAAAGGAATTGGATCCCCCCATTCCCAGCCCCCTGTTTATCTATTTATGTATTACACAACTTCTGGGAAGTTTATTTCTCTGCCTGAGCAATGTCACAGCATATTTCGTGCTGTTCGACATCAAAGTGCCGCGTGACAGGAAATGGCAAGGACCACCTCATGGACAAAAAGCACAACAGCATGCGTCAGCATATTAGGCATGCCTTTGATGTTTTGTTTTTTAATAATGTCCTTGGAGAGCTGAATTTGATATGCATTCTGCATGGAGTCCATTAGGACAATACAGGTTCATTACGGGATGTAAATGCTTCCATATATCCTGCATCCTCCCTGCAGTGGTGTGAAATGTTGCCAGTATATTCAAGGTTGCTCTCTTTCCCCTGTACTTGATGTACTCAATGTACTGCAGCTCAGATTTGTTCTTTAGTCTCCCAGTGGGCTTTAACAGGGATTTCTCTGCTGTTTCTACCAGCCCTTTGCTGCAGATAAACCCATTGAGGAGATCGTTCCAGCAGAGGAAGAAGTGAAGGTAAAGCCAGCTGTGTTGTGGCAGCCCAGCGGAGAGGACTACTACTGGTGCCTGAGTGACGCATGTAGACACATTCACGGCAGTAGCACACAGATGGAGAGTTTAAAGGTGACCACCATATTGAGCTTTTCAACACCTTTCCTAATTTATTTCTTTGATTCTTCATATTATAACCCAAAGCAATTGGTAACGTCACTCTATTCTTCCAATCAGCAACCAGAGACTGAGGAGTCCCCCCAGGCAAGATACCCTCTACTCGACTTACCTACCCAATCAGATTTGTCCACAGTCTCTAAAATTGGACAGGTTAAAATTGCTGGTGAGAGGAACATTTTATCTTATCTTTATCTTATTGTTTTTTTGTGCGTGTGTGCGTGCGTGTGTAAATATATTAAAATGCAGAGTGAGACAGAGACCGCTTATGAATTTCATTACAGCTATTCAAGGTTTCAATAAGTCCAAGACCACTGGGAGTGAGATAAAAGGCCCTGCTGATAAGATGCTGCTGCCTGATGCAAAAAACCATTTCGGTGACATGAAGTCCATCACATCTTTGAAGGAGTCAGGAATAGCAGGAACCTTTACTGGACAAGCAGTAAGAATAATAACTGTACCTATATCTTCCATTTCTCCTCTGTAATTGCTTGCTTTATTTACTTAGTATTTCAAACCAATATCCTGTTAGGCTGACATGCAGCATGCAGTATGTCACCGTCCTGTGTCCTCTGCAGAGTAAGATGGTCGTGCTGCCCACTGAGGAGGCTAACCTGTCGGACATTGACTACCTGGTGCCCACCCATGATGAGAGGGGCCGACCCATTGCTGAGTGGAAGAGGCAAGTCATGGTGAGACAGCTGCAGGCCAGGCTACTGGATGAGGAGGATCAGAGGAGGAAGGTGAGCTGTACTTCCTGTAATTCCTTAACATTAAATATTGTTTCAATAATATGTAATTTTTAGATACAGCAAATCCTTGCTAATGTTTGAGAATAGAGGTAGCACAGGTTCATAGGTTCATTTTTTGGACATTCAACTCACCTGTAGCATTCTTTATTTTAGACACTGGGAAAGTAAAGAGGGAAACAGGAAGGGAGGCACAGGAAAGAAAGCTCTGGTAGGATTCAATCCTAGGCCAGTGGGGACACATGCGGTTCCAGAGGCTGGACGTTAACCACTATCTCTGAGTTAAAATGCTTTTAATTACATATATGAAATAATTTAGCACACTTGGTAGCACATAATTTGTCAATTCATATACTGAGGTTTGGATGAATGCAGTTGTACTAGACCAGTACGCTATTCCTCCTATGCCTAAGCCAGTTGAAAAGGCCGTTAAAGGGCTTCACCAACTTTTTGGGAAGTTTGCTCAATGGTCAACAAGAGGATTGACAGAAAAACATCAACTCTGGATTACTAAAAGGTCTATCTTCTTATGCTAGATAATTCTAGTTGCCTATGGACACTTAACATACTGTTATATCTACCAACATATTTTGGAGGCGCTCCTATTGTAACATGCAAAAGATAAGTTGACCAATGAGGCAATTTACCAAAATGTTGTGTAGTCCTTTAAATATCATCTATACTGCATAGTTATCTCCCTTCTGTTCACCTCGTTACAGGAAAATGGGAACAAATATGTCAAGGTCACCTGGCGGTTCTCGCAGGCCCACAATGCCATCCTGGGGCCCTTTGGTGAGCTGCTGACTGAGGATGACCTCATTTACCTGGAAAAGCAGATTGCGAATGTCTCCATGCAGAAGAACTGTGAAGGGTATGAGCTGGAGCTAGCTCGTCTGGCTGAGGAGCTCAGACACATCCTGCCAGCTCCCATAGTGAACATCACGGTCAACACACAATTCAGGAACTTCACTAGTCAAGTCCCTCTGCCTGTATGGTGCAGCCGCATCTCAGGCATCGTAAAGAGCATGTCTCTGCTCATGACCAACCTGACAGACCAGCCCTACTGCAAGATGCCCAACACCGATCTGGTCACTGTATTTTCCCAGATGCCAGACAGACAAAACTCCATCAGGGGACGCAGGGAGAGTATCAAGGATGAAATCCATCAGTGTGGAGTGTCCGTAAGGAATCTGAAGTCCAATTTTGAGAGTCAGAATTCACCTCTGTCAGACAGCATAGAGGAGGCTGTCATGTTAAATTCTCCCATACAACCGGAGGCTGAAAAGCCACATAATCGGCCTCAAGTCTTGAATCCAACCCCAGAAACAGACCAAAACAGTGACTCTGGCATTGACTATGATGAGAATGTCACAGATGTTTTAGAGACTACCAGTCTTAGAAAGGAACGTATAGTGGTGCTGTTCTTAGGCCACTGGAAAAAATCTGCCTACAGTGTGACACTGAAGAGTAAGGATGCAGCAGAGAGGAAGATGAGTGGCAGTGAGCCGGGGACGGTTGACAAATCTGGGTCAGATTCTAAGGGCAGCATGGAGAGTGCCCAGTCTAAGAAGATGATGAACAGTTCTCTGGGACATTTCTTCAAGCAGAGGAGTGCAGTCAACAAGATGTTAGGAAATTGGAGGAGCATCATCTCCAATGTTTCATCCAAACAGATACACAGGTAAGGCTGCATAATATTGTCTTTTTTTAATGTATTGTGATGTAAATTATAATACATGTTGCACACAACTTCACATAATTCATTTTCCAGAACTTAAAATGTGTTCAAAAAAGATTAAAAATGTGTGTAGGGAGAGAAAATGTGCTCAGTTACTATTAAAATCAGTCAGAGATTCTGCACAGCATAAGAAAACCTTTTCTTGGAGGCTGTCTGAAACATCTAAGAAAAAAATGCAGTGTCTTGCAATTTGGAAATTGCAGTAGTCAATATTACGATGTCAGTACTAATTGTGCAGCCTCATCCACAGGCTTCACAGGCAGAAGGCACTGTACTCCCCAGAGCAGTTCCTACCTCGTTTGGATGGAATGCCAGTAGACTATGACAGCCTGACCCTTGATCTCTTCATGCTGGGCTACTTTCATATCCTGGAGTTGGAGCTGCCTTCGGATGAACGCAAAATGAGGCACCTGTTGTGCTTTGAGGTGTTTGACCACCTTGGTGGTTTTACCTGGGAGACGGTCAGGGACTTTCACAAGGCTGTCATACAGGACATTGAGGCTGGGAACCGTGAGTGGAAGGATGGCTTTGAGGACATTAAAATAAAGTTCTTCGGAAATGCAGTGAATCAGTGTGAGCACACTCCAGAAGTGGAGAAACACACCCTTCCAGAGGTTAGAGTCCCTAAAGTCATTGTCCAGACACCTACCCCTGATGAGGGGATGCTGAAAACTGGAACTGACATTTCCAGTTTTAGTAATGAAGAAATTTGTAAATACATTGACCGTAGTTTTGCTTTTTGGAAAGAGAAAGAGGCAGAGATTTTTGATTTTGAGTAGTTGCTTGTGTCATCTTTTTGATATTTTTGTATGATTTGTAGTTAACTGACATCAAGTTATTTAAACAGCCAGAGTGCTTAGAATACTGTGTTTTCCTGAGAGTGAATATCTTTGTTTTGAGATAGATCCATGATCTGGCAGGATGAGCACCAGTCTAACAATATCACAAAATAAATCATCACACAGATACCTGTGTAATGTCATTTCTTATAAGGGAAAGCTTGGTTATTCCGTTACTTACCTCAATGCGAAAACCCATTTCATTGATTTTCATTTAATCTTCTTTCATCTATTACCTTTTCTTAGTGCACACCATCTTTACCCCCATGGGGACATGTTTTCTATTATGGCACTACTGTTAATGAATTATTGTAATACTCTAAAACATCATTTATATCACTTGCCAGCTTCCATAGTCCTTATTTGCCTTCTTGAGAAAAGGCAATGTATGTTCCTTTAACAACAGGTGTGGGCCCCATGCATGCTGTTTGGAATCTGACTTTAGTACCACTGGTGGTCCTAAAAATAGTTGTGTGAACGACAAGCAGTGTGTCCCAATGACATGGCAAAAGCTTACGCCATACTGCCCACTCCATGTTGATCCAACCAGCTTCTCGGCCACGTACACCTTTTTACCGGAAATGTGAAGAATTATTTCCATTCTTCGCTTCTTTGGTGAGTTTGGCATTTACTTTTTCAATTTCACAGTGTTTTGATGGCATGAAATGAATTTATTGTAGGCTTCAGAGGACATAGTTACAACCTCACATCATACCCATGTAAGACAAAACTAAACTGATCTCTCTGTCCCCGAGTAAACAAAACTGTAGTCCTCATGATAATACATTGATACCACACTTTAAACAAGTTACACTTGTTATATTTTTGCTCTGATACAAAATGAAGTGGGACTAAATCAGATATATTAGGTTGTTTTGTTTTGAGGAAGTTCTGTTCTTAAGAAGACAATTTTCTCTTAAACTCTTTGATAGGCTTTTTAATTGTACAAATAGATTAACAATAGTATGAGGTGGACAATATTCTTCATCATTCATTGTAAATGCAACAGAAAATACATATTTATAGACACCACTTTTTTCAAATCAATAAATGACAAACTGGAAACCATCTATTTTCTAAGTTGCAGCTCTACTGTTAGTATGATCAAATTAAATGTCTGGCGAAACATGACTTGATTTTAGTGTATGCAGTTATCAATGAAGCATATCTTAAATAGTTTTGAACTAAGCCTTGGCATGTCATGGTCAAGTTATTGCTAATGCTCTTTGTGAATGATTAATATGGTTTTGCTCAGTTTTGAAAATATTTTTTCTACAGTTATAGGTAAACACTGAACTCAGTTATTGACCGTCCCTGTTCAAAAGAAGACTGAGCTAAAATCCTGAACAAGAGTTGACCATGGTGCGCAATGTGGACGACCTGGACTTTTGCCTGTCCTCCCATCCACAGAGCATCCTGGAGGGCCTGCGCTCCCTCTGCTCTCACCCCAAACTGGTGGATGTGACTTTGAGTGCAAGGGGGCAGGACTTCCCCTGTCACCGTAGTGTTCTGGCCCTCTGCAGTACGTACTTCCACTCGATGTTTTCAGGGGACTTTGTGGAGAGCACAGCTGCCCGTGTAGAGCTTCAGGATGTGGACCCAGATATCCTCAACTCCTTGCTGGACTTTGCCTACACAGGCAAGCTGACAATCAACCAGGGTAATGTAGAAGGATTGATCTGCACCTCCAGCCAGCTGCAATTTCAGACAATACGAGCTGTGTGTAGCCGATACCTCCAGCACCAGATCGATGCAACCAACTGCCTGGGAATCCTGGAGTTTGGGGATATCCATGGCTGCCCAGAGGTGGTAGCCAAGGCATGGGCCTTCCTCTTGGAGAACTTTGAGGCTGTGCTGCAGGGTGAGGAGTTCCTGCTGCTAGGAAAAGACAGACTAGTTACATGTCTGTCCAACGAAGGACTACAAACACGGTCAGAGTGCACCCGAGTGGAGGCTGTCCTAACCTGGGTCAGGCACCACAAGGAGTCTCGGCTCTGCCAGCTCCCTGAGCTCCTGGCCCTGATCCGCCTCTCCCTACTCAGCCCGGAGTACCTGGCTGAGAACCTGCTGAAGGACAGTCTGGTCCAGGCCTCTCCCAGCTGCAGGGAGGCTGTGGAAAATGTTCACAGAGAGGTTAGTGAGTTCACACTTTTCCTCCCCCATACTTTGCTCTCTTATCATTGTTTGCTCAATCTGAGTAGATTTCCATTAACAATCACATGACATTTTCTTTTCTAGAAGATGAATTTGGCGCCAGGATATATGGACCGAATCAACTCTCAGAGTCCACAGCCAAACCTGCAGGAGGTGCTGTTTGTAATGGGAGGTCGTTCACTGGATGACTCAGATGATGAAGATGAAGATGGGGACAGAGACCCAAGACTACTGCCCAAGAACTGTGCCTTCTACAACACGAAAACCCGTACACTTATTCTTATTCTCAAGTTTCAAATTTGAAGTTTGTTTCAGTTCAAAGTGCATTTTACAATGTGGTCTCAGCACATTTTACAAGGCTTAGAAATTTGTTTGCAAAACAAAAACAGAGGAGCAGAACAAAGGGGGATGACAAAAACAAGAGAATAATGAGCAAACACAAAAGACAAAACACATGAACAACACTAATTTGTAAAATCAAAATATAAAGTCCTTATTTTGCGGACTTAGAAGAAGGCGTTCATGTCAATGTTTTTGAAAAGATTGGAGTTACATCTCACTCTACATTTTCTGGCTCTGTCTTGATTCTGCTCATTGAATCATTAAATATTTTTAGAAAATGCTGTTTTGATTTCTGATTCATTCATAAACGTAATTGTTTATTATTATTATTATTATTATTGTTGTTGCTGTTGTTATTATTATTATTATTATTATTATTATTATTTAGCATTGTTATAAGTATTGTTTTATGTCTGGAGCTTTCATCTGTAAATTTTAGAATCATGAATAAAGTGTATTTCTAAACTACAGTCAGCCAGATGTATTTGTAAATTCTCTGTCGAA
This sequence comes from Gephyroberyx darwinii, assembly GCA_900660455.1. Lineage (NCBI taxonomy): Eukaryota > Metazoa > Chordata > Actinopteri > Trachichthyiformes > Trachichthyidae > Gephyroberyx > Gephyroberyx darwinii. The sequence goes on from CABFOQ010052410.1 coordinate 36,264, forward strand.
AGGCATTGCACTGTCACTGTCCGCTTGTGTTTGCCTCGATGCTTTGATCATTAACCTATTGGTATCCAAGACGCTACAAAATAGCCTCTCGTGCGTCCCTCCTGCTATGGAAACGTCCAAGCCAGCATTCTATTTCTATGGCAACGGCCCGGAAGCGCGTGGTTACTTTGGCAACTTCGGCTGGGATTTTACTGGAGCTAAATTGTTTGCAATCACTCTTAAAGTTTGTTCTTATCAAGAGAATGTTTTTGCAACTTGTGTAGCTTTGTTTCTATATACAAATGAAGCACAAATTGGCAATGCGCTTCAACTATACTCCTTTATTTCCAATTACAACGTTTTTATGAAATGCTTGGTTTGCATTTTGTTTGACCCAACTTGGCTGCTTTCGTCTCGTGAAACGAAGCTATCAGAAGTAACCTTACTAGCGTGATATTGTTAAAGCTGAGTGACTGCAATGAGTTCTCAAGGGGACCAAGACATACAATCACGTGGACTGGAGGCTGTGATTCAGGTTGGTACAACATATTGCACCCTGCTGCCCTAGCATAACGAGTTGTTTAGACTGAAAGGAAGACCTGGCGGAGGAAAACAACTTGTTGCACGTTACGCGGACCTAGCAGTACTAGATTCAGTCTAGACAGCATCTGATATTGCCCAAACGCCCTCAATCAAGTAATAGGCCTTTTTCAGAAACACAAATTAATACCACCGCTTTTCAGGCTAATCCTGATATTGACCTCAAAGCAAAATAGTGTGGTGTAGAGTGATTGAACAAAGATAAATTAATACATTAATGGATAACTTGGGCCTTGACTGTACAGTAGTAGCTAACTGATGGATGGGTGGAATGGTGTGCTTGTAGAAGTTGGAGGAGTCTCTTCTCCACCCTGAGGACAGCACAGGAGAGAAGACCCTGACCCTAAGAGGAGGTGGACAGGACCCCAATGCACCTATGCCTGTCTCCACCCGCATCCGCCAGATCATCACCCGCAACCTAGCAGAGCAGCCTGCTGGTAGGGAAGAGAACTATAGTCCAAATTCACAGACCAAAACATTTTGGCATAAGTACATTCAGTACAGACATTGTATCTGTTCTATTATATCGCACATTATCAATTTACCTCATGTAATAACATTTACCTCACCGTTAGTAGCTGATAGCCCATCTCTATCTGTTTCCTAATCCCAGGTGAGAGCTCTGAGGTCAGTGTGCTGGAGGAGAACAGGGCCCTGAGGGAGCAGCTGTCTCAGAGCCAGATGGACCGTGACCAGCTTCTAGCCAAACAGGCCACTCTCACAGACAGGGTAGGAGTGACACAGGACAGCAACACAAAGATTAGTGAATGCTATAAATAAGGTTGTTTGAACATTAATTAATGTAATTAAAATTGAACCGTTTATCATATATTATATCATAACTGATGGGAGATGATAAGAGATGATAATTGTTTTCTGATTATGTTAACCAGTTTACGAGCTTGGTTAAAAAATTGCTTCATTAAGTATTAGTTAATGATTAACAAATTATTTCCAAAGCAAACATTTTTGGGGTCACTTCTATAAAGTTGCAAGTGATGTTTACTGTAGATAATAAATCATTAATAAGTGGCTTGTAATTGGTAGTTAATTATTTGTTTATTGAATGGTTATTATAAATTGAAGATTTATAAAACAGGATTATGTCACCGAAGATAACACACCTAATGCATAGTAGGTGATTTCATCTGGATATTTCTATCTTCCTGCCAACTGCAGATATATATCCTAATCTTGTCATTTTTGATTTTAACAGCAAGCACAGAAATCTACATATTAACATTATAATTATGTTATTTTCAACATTTATAATCTATGTACGCTGATGGCTTGTTTCCCATTTACTATCTCTAACTATTTTTTCTAGGAAGAGTTTGCTATTTCTCAACCTTGCTGTGTCCTTTAGTAACTGAGAATAAATTGCCAAATATTGTTTATACTGACAGAAGTTAGTGCAGCTCTCAAGGGACTTGGAGTATGTAATAGATGGTAAAGACAGTTTTGTTTGGGGGTGAGATCAAGAAAGTCAGTCACACTAGAGCATTGACTGCAAAGGGCCACAAACCTTTGAAATGGTATATGTTTACAACAAACATTAGTGTAACACCACTCTTTCCAACAGGGAAAGCCCTTTGGAGTTGGATAAACAAACAGTGGAGCAAAGAAGCAGGTTGAAACAGCTTGTATCACATGTACTGTATTTACTTCTGTTTGAAGTTGAAAAGTGGAAAGGCAGAACATACATACACTCATGAATGAATGAATGTAGCATCAGCATATTAGCTTATACTTTATGTCACATAGTTATTTCACCTTTAATTGAAATGTAGAATTACGATTTACAAATTACAGTAAGTATAAGCACACCATCCATAATGTGTATGTGTGTGTGTATGTGTGTGTGTCAGTGTGTATGTTTGTATGCGTAAATAAGAGGGGAGGTTCATGAAGGGTTTCCTTGTGGTCTGTCCAGGCAGAGCCAGACCCCCTGTGCTCATGAGGGCCGGCGTCTCCCTTCATAGCCCCCCATGGTTGCCCCCTCCACCCAGTGGGGAAAATTGTGAAGGTCACTGGCCTCCTCCCTAGAGGCCGTGGAAGAAAAAGCTCATTTTGCATAGTGCACAAAGCAGCCATTTGTGATAACACTACCCTTATTCTGCTGCTTCAGTCTAATGAACTCCACTGCTTGCCTTACTCCTGGAACTTATTTTAAAGCCAAGGCTATAAATATAACTTAATTAGCTTGGCAGATATATATAGCATATTTATGTTGTTGATATTTTTGGAGGTGTGAAAAGACTCTAAAGAGAAAAAAAGTAGTAAGTAGTAAGTGTTGCTGGCATTTGATGGTCACACTGCTAGCTAGTAATTTGATGAGTGAACAGGGCTGGGTTAGCACAGACAGAAGTTTAGTTTAGTTTTGTCACAAAGAATGGAGAAAATATCAATAATAATGCAAGTCAGGGTATTATCAGATAGTGCCTCAAAACTCAGCATCGTCATCATGGCTCCTGTTGTGGCTTGTCCGTTACAGTGCCAGCTGCTGTCCTCTCCCCACTCATTCTGCCAGAATTTTTCACTGCAGAGCAGTATGATTGTTTGGCCGTGTGCTGTGATGTTAATGCAGTGTGCTAATCAATGTCCTAGGGCAAAATACTGCCTTGGCTGTGATATCCACGCAGAGCTAACCTTTTGGCTAACATGCTTACCTGGCTATGCAATACTCCCTCATCTTGTATCTCCTAAGGGGTCATATATCATTGCAGCATATGATCAATTTAATATGTCAATCCCCTTTGAGGCCCATGTCAAGCAGTGTCCTCAGCTGCTCTTGAGCGAGCTGTCAGGCAGTATGTATCTAACATCCATAATCTTCATTTATATGCACCATATGTTTCTCAGCCTTGAATTAATAACTTATTGTATTAAAAAGCAGTTATTGGGAAGTGGAACTGGTCCATGAGAAGCTTTCAGACCTTTAAATGATTACTTTACTGGCCGATTTACACTTAGTAACTGGAATTTGTCTTTAATATTTGCATACCTATATTTTACATTCCCTAAGAAATAAGAGCCTAGGACCACCTGCAGTGCAGTGTCCCTGGAGCAGTTTGTGGTTCACTAACAAGGTAGGGACTGAGAAATAGCAGCCCATGTAATAGCAGCCATCCTGTAGTCTCTAGCTCACAGCTACAATACGCCCCCTGTCAGTGCCAGGGATCAAACCATCAACCTTTTAATCGTTGGTCATCCTACCTCCCTTTAGACCAACCTGCTGCATATGCTTTGTAAACAGGTTGATACTATGTGGCGATGTGTTTGCCATTCCAGTACAGTTTGTGAAGTGCAGTATTTACCAAGCCAAAGACATGGAAAGCAATAGCAGGAAGGCTTTAACCTTTCCATGAGATCACTGCGCATTTGTTGCTGAGTGATTTCCCCAGAGATTCACTGACATTTACCATTCTTTATGCCACAGCAATGTGTGTTAATTGTGAAATGTCCTGAAATTATGTTGAGTCACTCTTATAGTTGATTACATAATCCAGACTTTCTGGTGGAATAAAATGCAGACTTAAAAGCATTTGTTAGTTTGACTGAGGCAATGTTGTCCCCTTTGACATGAATGTTGGAGAGCCAATACTACATATGCTTAACTATCAGAGTTTTTCTCCAGAATCCATCTTAATGCAAAATGTCAAAATGCTAGTTAAAGCAGAATGTCTGACACTTGGGAATCCTATTTATCCCTCAACTCCCCATTCTTCCCCAATTTTCCTTGAGTCCCTTTGACCTGACAGAAGACCATTAACGCAATACTGAAGTCACACCTGGACTCTGAAAGCCTTCCTCTGTGTTTCTGTTAAGTCACTCAATGTGATCTCTGGTGACCCCAGAAAACTGCTCCTGAACCAGGATAAACCTTGACCCAGTTTGCAGAGTTGGATGGTCTCAGGAGATTGGAGAACATGGGGTGAATTCTGAACCCTCTGTGTTGCTTTTGGAGCCCTGCCAGCATGCGTTTTCTCAGGCATAGACATCCATACCTTACTGCCTGAACACTTGGTGATTGGCTGTACAACGCTGCAATGTGGTAGTTAGATGGATAAAGATACACTCTTGCTGAAGGATTTGTAACACCAACTGCTATTTGCTAGTGCCCACTGGGATCTTGAATCCTCTGGGTTTTTGCATAAGGACCCTGTCAAACATAGTTGGAGCAGATAAAGTCTGTTTTTAGGGATTGTGTTACTGTCCCCTTCTCCCTGCTGTCCCTCTGTTTTCAGTTTGGTTTTCCTGCCGGCAAAACTCATTCATTTATGCTGCAGTTCGAAGGGAGTACTGCCAGAGTCCTACTCTCTCAGCTATCATGAAATTGTAAAAATTAATGGCCTTCCCCTGAGAAAATGGGCTTTAAAGCCCATCCCAGCACAGTATGTTTGATGAAAGCATTCCATTAAACCTTTTCAACATTTGACATTAGGCTACTCAAGTTACCTTCCTTTAAATTCAACATCAAACATACTTTTTCCAATTATTTTTCAAATGTCAGTGGTGGCTAATCAGAAGTGAATTCTTGAACTGACACAGTATTTGTGTGTAGGTTTTGCAATGCATTGTTCTTACCAGAGGCATTGTATTTAGTGTTAAAAGGCCAGTCGTGTGCTTGTACATATACTATATTTATTAGCTTGGCAATGTTTACACATACCATATAATGTAGATGTCACTCTGTATGCCATTACAGCAGCTGTCCCCATAACCAAGAAGTGTACACCATGGCAAGACCAATACTCTCACTTCCATTCCCTCTGTTTGTTATCCCACATTGTGTAATTACCCTCAGTGATGATACATAAACAGCTTTCACAATCAGCTGGGGCTCTTTCACAGTCAGCGCTCAGGGGGTAATGGGAGGGGAAGGGGGAGCGGGTAAGTTGTTGAAGTAGGATAGTAAGTTTTGGGCAGCTTGGGGGCGATGGACATCCGCTCCAGCTGTGTTTAGGAATCTGACAGATAGTGCACTCCATTAATTCCCTTTATTAAGCCTCTGGGTCCAGGCCAAGCCAGGCAAAACGATTGCAGCTGTAACCCTTCACATGCTGGCTGGACTGTGTGTTCATGGCCAGATGTCGCCCTGGGTGAGTCAGAGAGAGAGAGAGAGAGGACTGAGAATGTGGATGAGTTGCTAGTTATGCCTGGAAACATCTCTCTGTATGGTTGAAGAGAGGTATTGCTCCTCATAACCAGTATTATAGGTGTAGAGTGAACTAACTAACTAATAAATGCAAAGCAAGATGTTTCACAAAACCTAGTTGAAGGATTAGATAACTTGAGCAATTATCAAATCCTAAACTGTTGTGACATTGGGTCATTGAGAGAATACCATAATCATAACTTGGTAACTGAAATGGATTAGAGTTTGATCTACCACATGAACAAGGCAGCAAACTTTGGCACAAACACAAAAGCCTTCACAAGGGCCTTGAAAATGATTCTCTTGTTGCTTGTTGGCAGATGAATCAAAGCAAGATTATCCCTTGATGTTGTTTGGAATATTTATCAAAAGAGACAATATAAGGAGTGGCACAAATCATAAATATCAAGAAATATAAAAAGCTAATTCAAAGCACATTTTAAAAGCCTGAAACATAAGCAGGACTCAAGAAACAGAGCAACATAGGAAAAAAAGAAAAAGAACCCTAGCAACCATATGGAGACATAAAACATGCCACGACAAAAAGGCTGTTTTTGTATAAATTGCATTTTGACCATTATTGCAAAATGGCAGTAGATGACCTCAAAGAGCAGGGCTACATTGGGATTGAGCTCAGCCCACTTTAGGGGGCCGTGGAGGCTGCTCGAGAGTGATTGTACTCTGAGGCAGATCGTAAATAGCAAGGGTGTTCAGTGTGCACACTCCTGGGCCCCTAGTAAGCCCTATAAGCCCCTAAGTTAGGGCAGATGGAGGATTGGGGTTACTTGTTTCTTTCCTTTGCTCTTTTACAGTCACCAATGGATGGGTGTGTTGTGAAGAACAATGAGTTCAAGCTCACTTGGCGATGGGGGTGATGAGACTTAATGATGCGAGCAGAGCAAGGGTGGAGATGGTGGCGTGCAGGAGTTAAGTAAAGGAGGGGGGGTCTCCACAACACACAGTTATGGCGCCCTCTTGGGAGCTTCCTCCATGGAGCATGGCTAATCCAGAGCAGCCCCCGGCCTCCTGCTTTACAGCTGACTAGGGAGAAACCATAAAAAAAAAGGCTCCTCTCTCTGGTGTGTGGAACAGGGGCGAGGCTCTGGCAAGAAGCCCACACACTGTAGCTATGTATGAAAAAGAGTAAACATCCCTCCCCATCAGGGCAGGGCTGGGACTGTAAGGGGTTGTCAGGGACACCTGGTCATTGAGTGCACAGAAAGGCAGACAGGGAAGAGGGTAGAGCAGTGGCAATTGTTGATGGATTGACTGACGTGTCCTTCACCAAACAACACATGCCCCTTCTGTGAAATACTGGAGATAATGTCATGCTTGGACACTTACCCACATAGAAATGTAGCAAGCCTTTGATTTGTGTAATGTCTGTGGTTTTCCAGCTGGAGGAAAGGTGTGTTTTCTCTGTAATGCATGTTTTCTGATTGTGTTCATCACTTCTTAGAAAGGGTTAGGGTTAGGGCCACACTCGTAGACTTCAGTGGATTCAAACATTCCAGTTACAAATTAGAAAACAGGCATGGTTCACAGATCAAAGTCTGTGATATAACATTGACCTTCATGGGTGGTGCATGGATGGCTCTCTCCAGGGCATGAGTTTTATCAGAATGGTGGATTGGTTCCTTATGGAAAAAACCGAGGTCTCACAGGGAAAGGTGTTGGCTGTAGCATTTGCAAATAAAATTCAAAAGCATAGACTCTACTTCCGGTAAAAACCTTTGTAGTGTTATGTTCCTTCTTATGCATCAGAATATCAGAAAAATAATGGTAATAAAGGTGAGTTCAATTCAGTCTAGTATGTAACTCATAATACCCTTTCTGAATGACATTGTTGCAGTATGATCTAAGTTGTAGCCCCTTTCCCCAAAGTTGTAGCAGCATTAGGCTCTAAATGTAGACTGTAGAATGTGCTCTTGTGCTGTAATAAACCTTGTGTGCTACGGCCATGTATTCAAGGTGTGTTTAAAAAGTACTTGTTTGTTGCTAATACACTGTAATTGCTACAGCTGTGCCAAAATACTTGAAAAGATGCATAATCAGTAATGCTCTACACACAGCTGTTTCCAGAAGTCCCTTTAAACACAGCTGCTGCATTTCTGTGTGTTTCAAATACTCCGCCCATGTTGTTCCTCCTTCCTCAGTCCCTTAAGCTGTCACCTCAACAACGGGCAGTAAAAGAAGCTTTTGTGCTCCCGGTCCTCAAACAAAAACTCTAAAAACACAGTGCCAAGTGCATGAGGGATGTTTTCATGGTTTGTAGTATAAAATTCTGAAATGGGCATTTGAAAATGTGTTAATAATGGTGGCAAAGTGGCTGGGCCCAGTGCTGAACAGTGAGACTATTGTCCTGGCTCTCTTGGAGCCTGCTGGAGAAATTAAGCACCCAGAAAAGAGATGAGGTACAGAGGAGAGGAGGGAGGGAGTGGGCCGCAGGGTTGATTTGAGGGGCTTGGATGGTGGTTTGGAGAGTGTTGCAGGAGAGGGGGCTCCCTCGCTCTCCTTCTCTTCCTCTCTGTTTTAAATGAGAAGTCGGCAAGGGCAGTTGGAGGCACGCAGTGTGTTGTACTGCGCTAGGGCCATGTGGTTTGTATTAGTGAGGACAGGGTGTCTGGCACCAGGATAGAGAGTGGGTGGTGCAGAGGGAGTTTAGGTTGTATGAGGTTGAGAGGTTACAGGACATTTGGATTTCAGATATGGGAGAGTATATGAAATTCCACAATGAGAAAGACCATTACTTTTGTATACTTTTGAATGTCTTTGTGTTTAGATGCATTTGGTGTGGGGATTCTCTTTATTTTCTGTGTACACGCAGACACAACCACATAATAAACAATGCACATAAACAGTGCACACACTCACACACACACAGAAAGACACACACACACATATACTCTCCACACACACATACATAAACATACTGTACTTGGACATTCCATACACTGACATTAATCCTGTAACCCCTAACCCCAATTTTAAGTCTATCTACTGCTACGCACATACAATAGCCTTACAAAAACATAGCCCTGTGTAAAATAAACACCTAGTCCAAATCAAATACATTCTTTGTACCATTTTCATAATTCATAATCACAGTTAATCACAATCAGTTGTCACCACCCTATCCAGCTGGAGCAGATGCTGATGTTGCAGACCACAGTGGACTCAGACCAGGACAGTGTATCAGCAGGCCACCTGCAATTGCAGAACGAGGAGAGAGCTTACAGACGTAAACTGCAGGCCTATCAAGAGGGTCAGCAGAGACAGGCTCAACTTGTTCAGAAGCTGCAGACCAAGGTAACTGGAAGTGGAGTTCAGAATTCAGACATTGTTACATAGAAATGTAAGAAATGAAGTTCACCTTGTTTGAAATGGTGTATTATTATGTAACTCGTGTTTGTTTTATGCCAGGTTCTGCAGTACAAGAAGAGGTGTGGTGAACTAGAGGAACAGGTGCTGGAGAAAACCTCAGAGTCTGAGAAGCTAAGATTGTTGGTAAGTCACAGGAGAGTGTTGTATCACCCTCGAGAATCAATACTGGATTCACTGTAAAAGCACTCATTAAGCTGTTTTCCATGGTTTCACCATTAGGTTTTGCAAAAAGAAGTGTAGTTCCCCAATTACAATGTTTTTTTCCTGACAAAGATGATGGTAAGAGTACATATTCCATAATCACACATCAGTAATTCTGTCTCCTTCCAACCACCTTTACAGTATGTACAATTTGGTAGAGAGGGGCAAAAATGTTGTTCAATACACTAACCATCTACAGTATTGCTAATTTGAACCAACTTCCAAACTGACCAGCCTAATGGCACAGAGTGCTTAAGTGATGATCTGAATCTCACCGTTTATGCCCAATTGTTCAATTGTTTGAAGTCATCCAAGTTTCTACTGTAAATACGTTATAAATAGTAGGTAACTCTAGCTTTCTACTGTAAATGCTACCATATACTGAAGTGTTATCAGTATACCAGTCAGTAGTATTGTTTGTGTTCAGCTGCAGGCCCACCTCGACTCAGCCCAGCGTCAGCAACGGACAGAACAGGACCTCAACATGGCTATCCAGAACAAGTCTGCTCAGCTGGAGGAGGAGCAGAAAAGGTGAGCACTGAGTACCATGCCGTGCAGGTAGCCAGGGTACCCAGGCAATAAAGAAACGTCTATAGACTGTAGCAGCAAGAAATACATACTAGAGGGTTTTGGGAAAAAACTTTGGAATCCAGAAATCAGAAAATCCACACCAGCAGGGAGTCTCTATTTGGATGCAGACTCAGAGCAATAAATTCATGGATAAGCCTGTTAGAAATTTGCTCCCGTTTTTCTTTTTCTGTTTCTTGTTGAGAAGCAGGAAACAAGCCGAAATATTTCTGAGAATTGTGCACAGCAGAGATATTCCCAGCAGTTCTCTGGGCTTTGCTGCTGTTTTTCTCTGCCCAGGCTGCATGGAGAGGTTTGGGTGAAGGCAGAGCCTGGCCTTGGTAGATAATCTCAGGATCCAATTTGTCAGAGTTAATTAGTGGGACCGTACTGGCTCTCTTCTCCAGAGCATTTTAACGATGCCTCGCACTGAGTGGGGGGCAACCTCCGCAACTGATGCCAGCTTTTAAAGCCCTGTGATTTATGGAGCTATGGAGCTCTAATTGAAATGGTTATGGCACAAACCATCCCATTTCCCAATGCCCAATCATTTTTACTGCCTAGGAGCACCACTTACTGATGGGTTACCAAGCCTTATCCACTTAAGCATTTCTTCCAACTGATATGTAGACTAAGTCCACAGCAATTGACTACCTGTTGTGTATTATTGGGATTATTGATCCCCTCTTTCCTCGATTCCCTTTAAGCACAGTGTCATACATGCAAACATTGGTTTGGCTCCCTCTCAAACAGATAACTGAACATGGAAATCTGGCACGCTTTACTGTGACAGGGTGTGTGTAGAGTGTGAGAATGATGTAAACATTTTTGTAAATGACTCTACAAGCAAATCTGGTTGAAATTAAGACTGAGTTGACACAGACTTTATAAAACTGTCACACATGTTCACTCTGTAAGCGTGGCTGGCAAGGGTGGATCTAAAGCTAGGGTTATGAGGCCATAAATGTAGGAGTGATATAGTGGCCACACAAATTATGGAGTTTGGGTGTTGGGGTAGGGTTGTTGGACAGTGTCACGATAGTAGTTGTCAGGTGAGGGGTGCCAAGGTGCCTCTGGCTTCAGTGTAATGAGGCTTGTTTTCCTCAGGTGTGCCAGCCTCAGCCAAGTCAACTCTGTCCTGCGGGACCAACTAGAGCAGGCAGGCACTGTCAACCAGGGGCTGACAGAGAGCTTATGGAAGGCCCGCGAAGACGTGGAGTTGAGTGACAACCGTCTACGCAGAGAACAAGAGGTAAGAGGAACCACAAGAATGAGGAGCTCGAGTTTGAAAAATAATACAGAAAGCTCAGAATAATCCCTTTCTCTACAGAGATTCCCGTAGAGTTCACATGGGGTAAGAATTCCATTCATAGCCAGTTTCATCAATTCATTTTCATTCTTTGTTCATTTCATTGCTATGTTTTTTGAGCTGTTGTTTCCTGTGAAAACATTCCAACTGCTGAGAGGAAGGAAAATTTTTGCACAATGCAAAAAATCTGGCATTCATGCTGTAAATGGGCTACATCTGTTGATACAGGGAAATCCAATTGTTTGTATTTGTGCCAGTGTGTGTCCAAGAGTGTCAGCATTGTATCTGTTTGGGATCACAATAAAATGAGAGGTGCCATAGTGTCCTGAATGCTGGATAGCAACCCTTACCACCCACCCTCAAGTCTCCAGTCCCCTTGTTCCCTGTCTCGTTCTCCAGACGTGTGCCTCCCGGCTGGGTCACGACCAGGCTCGTGTCAGAGCACTGTGGCGCCAGGCTGCCTCCCTGCGGAGCACTTTCACCCAGCTAAGGACTTTCACTGACAGGTGAGCATGGCGCACTGCCAGAACCCCTCCAGCAACCCAGGATTCCACAGGCACCCCCACCATTCTTCTGTCTCACCCTCGACACTCCAACCACAGCCATCTATCTCAGCTAAGGATCAAAGTGGAGTAGGTCAACAGGGCCGCCTGCTCCCCTGCTCATTGTTTCCTCACTGGGGGACAGATGGTGCCTCTGCTCACTGTTGGAATCATCTCTCAGGACGAAGCTGAAGCCTTTAAAACTTGGCTTATATCATGTTGAACCACTGTGAGCAGCATTGAGTATAGTAATTTGCTATAATAGTGATTACTCAACTCATAGATAGCCGTGATCATGTTGGAGGCTCTAACTTAAACAGGAGACACTTCAAAGTGAGCCACAATCCTCAAGCTTAATCACTACAGGCATCCATCCTGTTCAGATACAAACAGATTGTTTTTTAATTACACTGATGGCTCACAATTGTAAAAGTGAAAACAGCATTCTGTGTTTCCTTTACCCTTTCCGATCTTTTATGAGTCACATTCTGTAAACCTTGATGCACATGTCTCTTCTCTACAGGACTCTCTCTGATATGCGTGGGGAGTGTGTCATTGCTAGCCGCCAGCTGCATGTTGCCTGTATGAACCTAGAGGCCAGGGTAACACAACAGAGCACCTCTAGTGGCATGGAGATGTCAGCACTGGAAAAGCAGCTGAAGGACAAGCTGAGGGAAGCCATGCAGCTCCAGGGTCGCTGGGATGCAGAGAAAGTTGAACTCAACTCCAGGTCAGGTCATCTCCTCATAGATGTTTTCACAAGGAGGTTGCTTCCTGTATGACATGTCTTGCTTTTTAAATGGCCATGCAGTCTTACACAACAGACCTTTGAGTCACTGTTAGTTGATCAGGACTGTATCAAGGAAAATATTTGGGACTTCAAGGTCATGTACAGTGCACTTCTTTCTATGATTGACAGGGGAGTCAAATTTGATCCTGCAAATGAAACCCCAGACGTTTACAATTAGACTTTGATCATTTGATCATGCGTTAAGTAATGCATACCTATATTTTCAGTGAACTGCTATTGTGGTAATGATATAGAAAAAACAAGCCTTTTGTATCATCTCTTGTGCACCTCAGCCAGAGGACCTCAGGAATATCATTCCAACTGACAGGAAGTCTTTATATTCTGGACCTCAGTTGGCTTTTGATCAAAAGTCATTATAATCCCTGCATACTCTGATGCAGAGAATATGATAGTGTTGATAGTCTACTCTCAGGAGGAGGATAACTTGTCAGTCATACATCTTCAATGTCTCAGGGAGTTCTGTGTGTGCGTGTGTGTGTGTGTGTGTGTGCGCGCGCACATTTGTGGTGTGCTTGTCTGTCCATTTACATGCTTGTGTATCTAGGGTCCTGGAGTTGACTGAAATGGTGAAGCACCTCCGGAGCCAGAGCAGTGAGAAGGATGCCAGCCTCACCACCATGCAGATCACTCTGGACAAGATGGTGGGTCGTTGGGATGGTCCTAGGGGTGGTAGGTGGTGGATAGATGGTGGTTAAGGGGGCTAAATTGGTTGTAGTCTGGACCCTGGTCTTGATAAACTCCATGACTTTCTTGTCTAGGGGCTGGTGAATGTCAGGGGTGCTGTCTGTGTGCTTATCTGACCTCAATGGTTTCCTGCACAGGAGACAAGCAGAACAGAGGATAAAGCCGAGGTGGATGCCCTCCACACAGAGATCAAAGCCCTCCAACAAATCTTATGGCACATTCGCCAGGTCAGTGCAGAACAAAGCACTGAGCTACATTAACATAGCGTATAAGAAAATCAGTGTATTTCTTTTTCTACTCTCCTTCCTTTTGTCTTACCTGCCCAGTTGGTTGGTGGTGAGGGTGATAGTAGTGGCTCTGAAAGCGTGGCCTGCTCTTCACCTCTCCATGGCTCTTCTCCCCTGAGGAACACTACCCTGATGGCTGTACAGAGTGCACTCTCCAAGCATCAGAAACAAACACAGGTCCAGCAAAAGTGGCTGGTCTTCCCAGCTCTTTTCTCGTTATACTTGTTTTGTACTTGTTTCGTAAATGAACATGAGGAAGATATTTTCAAACTGAAATGAAATACGGTGAAGATGTATTTAATACATTGTACTGACTTTGTGTACCAGTGTCTTAACCCACATACACACATGCATACAAACCACAGGACCTACGTGGGCGTCTAGATGCTGCCCTGGAGCAAGTGAGCGCACTGCGTAATCACCTGCAGGACAGGGACACTGAAAGGAAGGAGCTGGAACAGAGGATCCAGGAAGTGAGGAGGGAATTCCAGGAGGCTGAAAAAGCCCTGGAGGAGAGCCACAGAGACAGCAACAGATATCGTTCCTCACTAGACCTCATCTCCAGGTAGCAAGCTGACACGGGTGGCTCTTCCTGATGTCATGTAGATACACCTTAGTAAAGTACTAAAGTAAGAATCCTTTTTGTGGAATGGCGATTAGGCATTTGTCGTCAGGACCTCGAGAGGCTGCATTAAAATCTATTTTTTTTGTTTTTTGTTGTGTTCATGTTCCTAGTTTTATATTGTTTTATATTTTCTATACTTTGCTTTTATTATTTGTGAAGAGCCTTGTAAATGTTGTTTTTGGAAAAATGCTATACAATTCAAGTAAGTGGCAAAAATAAATAAAATGAAAAAAAAAAAAAGTATAGAAAATATATACAAAAACTGTCAATATTATGATAATTCTGATAATGGTGATGATCATTATTGTTATTATTGTACCACAATGGAGCTTTGCACTCTCTCTCTCACTCCCTCTCTCTCTCTTCCTTCCTTTCTTTCTCCATGTTTCCCAGTGAGAAGGGCAGCCTGGAGAAGCTGCTGTCAGGACTGCGGCAGGAGGTGGACTCCCAGCGTGCGGAGCTGGAGGTGCTGAGGGGCTCGTCACTGGAGCTCCAGAGGCAGAGGGACCTCCTGAGGCAGCAGAGGGAGGATCTGGAGAGGCAGCTGGCACGCCAGCGCACAGAGGCCCATAGAGGGTACAGTACGCGCAGGGAGAATGACCGTTACACAATGCACATCCTGTCACTCGTGCTTGTTTTCAAGCTCTGTTTGTTTAGAGTTCAGATCAGTAACACATGTCATTCTCCGGCCGGCAATGCACCCGGATGACATTTGGAAGAAAATGTAAATGATTTACATTGCATTACTACACTCATGCAAGATGGTGACTTTTTTTCTCCTTGTGAGGTTTTCCTTTGCTTCAAAAATTTGATTAGCTGAGAATGAGAGCAGGACATGCGATCCAGCAAAAAAGTAACTCCCTTAGAGTTCTGGCCTTTGGCACCGACATTTCTCCATCTTTCAAAGTGGAGATGGATTACTGTTAAGGGATTGTGTTTATATAAATAATCTGTGTGTGTGTGTGTGTGTGTGTGTGTGTGTGTAAGAAAGAGAGAGGGGGGGGCACATATATGTGATACATTTTGTGTGTGTTTTAGTGAGAGGAGTCTAGAGCAACTTGAAGGGAAACACTCTGAACTGCGCAGGGAGCTTGTGATAATGAAGGAGGCTCTGAGTCAAGTCACCCTGCAGAAGGAGGTGTTGGAGGATGACAAGGCCAGCCTTGCTCTGGCTCTCAGCAAGGTAGACTGCTGTGTATTGCACCAGATCAGGATAGCCTGATTTATATTCCTGGATGCTTTCTGATCGTCCTGATAGTTTTAATCCTTAATAATACTCATGATATACTCCACAGATAGAGTCCCAGAGTGCCGAGCAGGAGTTAGCCCTCACTAAACTGCAGAGCCAGGAAGCTGCCTTAAAAGACTCTCTAGCCAAAATGGCTGCCCTGAGCGAAGGCTTAGCCAATGACAAGGTGGAACTCAACCGTATTCTGCTGCAGGTCAGTGCGCCTGAGGTTGTCCTGTAATGTTGATGGGAGGCACAGCTGAATAGCCTCTAGGTAAACTCATTTTTGCCAGATCGAAACATTCAATAATTGGTGGTTTGCTTCCAGACAGAGGGTGAGAAGGCAGAGCTTGGTGAACGTAGACGGGAGGCTGAGGTTGAGCGGGCAGCAGCCAGGGAGGAGACAGCACGAATGCAGCAGGAGATGATGAATCTGGTTGCTGAGAAACAAGCCCTGGAGAGTTCCCATAGCCACCTCCAGGACATCTGCCAGAGGCTAGAGGCAGAGCTTAGCCTGCTGCAGAAGGAGAATGCTCAGACCCTGGAGCAGTACTCACAGGTCAGGGACCCCAGGCCATCCAGCCACTCCATGCCCCGCTCCTCCCAGCTCCGACCACCTGTGTGTTATTAAAAGCTTTCAGCAGGTTTATGGGCCTCGTTGTCACATTAAAACTAATCAGAGATATTGGATACATCTGCCATGGTACTCAACACCTTTCCCGCAAATGGGATATGGAGGAGAGTTTTGGCACTCTGTGTTTTATGAGTGACTTGGGACATGGGAAGCAAGGGATCCTCATGTACAAATGTGAGCTGGGAAAGATAGATATAACAGACATATAATATCCGAGCAGAAGAGAACAAGTGAAAGACCCAATAAATTAACACCTACAGTTCCAGTTACACATTCCCATTCTTCCTTAGCCAGATCCAGATCTCCCTGTTTGGTCTCCCAAAGAATGGAAAGAATTCTGTCCTGTTTTATTATCTGTTCTGAATGTGAAACTGGGATATCCGTGTTGATCTCAGCTAGAATGTTACAATCCTAAACAATTTGACAAATTCCGTCCAAACATTTTGAGATAACTTATCTGTAAAAATAAATCAGCCATGTGTGAAACAAGTCCTGGAGTGGCCTCCATTGCACTGAGCTCATGTTTCATCCCCTTATTGGGAGCTATTCATATCCATAGCATTGGTGTAATTCATCCACTTTATATTTACCTAAGGAGAGGCTGAAAGACCATGTGCTAATATTTAGATAGTTCATTTTAGTTCAAAATCAAATTACAATGATTATTGCTTTTCAAATGCTGTTACTGCACTGAAATATTAGAAGTTTCAGGGGGCCATTATAGATTGAGTCAGAACAAATCTTTGATAGATGTGTGATACTATGCCAGGAAACAGCCTAAAGATGCAGCAGGGAAAGGTGTAGAATTTCAGTGAAATATTGAACCATCTTGAGAGCTGACAGGTTATAATAAACAACTCTGTTGTTTCAGAATAGAGCCTTATCATGGCTTGATTCAAACCAAGCGGATAAACCTTTGAATTACAAAGAAACTGCATACCTTCCTTGCTGCCAGGTATGCAGTAAGAAGATTTGGATATTTTTAGTCCCAGGCAAGTCTACCATGTAGAGTACAAATTCCATTACATACTGCATTTTACATACTGCATTTTAGTGAAACAGGTTCCCTGGTAACACTAATCCCAAAATCCATCCCAGCACTTTCGGACACAGTGGAGTACATTTCTTTTTAAATATGCTGAAAAAATGTTTCCACAGTAGTTGTATGTGTGCCCAGTTGTATTTTTCCAGGTTATTTTTCCTGATAGATTGTCATA
This sequence comes from Gephyroberyx darwinii, assembly GCA_900660455.1. Taxonomy (NCBI): domain Eukaryota; kingdom Metazoa; phylum Chordata; class Actinopteri; order Trachichthyiformes; family Trachichthyidae; genus Gephyroberyx; species Gephyroberyx darwinii. The sequence goes on from CABFOQ010052410.1 coordinate 53,490, forward strand.
GTGATTTGATTGGTTACTGAAAAAAACTGTAATCCCACTAATTATTTTTGATTTGTTTGCAGTGCATTTGATACGGTGCCATTTGATATCTGACATCAGCCACTTGAAATTTTAGACCATTTAATTTATGTACCGTAACATTGTAACAGTCAAATCAGGGGCATGAAGAGCTCAATTTCAGGACACCCTGGCAGAAACTTTTCCCATTTGAACGTGCCTACGGAAAATAGAGGTTGGGTGATAATTCTCCATTTGAAGAAAACATTGTGGTTGAAGGGTAAATCTAAATTCACCTGACAGTAGTCCCATGCAAACATATTACAAAAAACAAGAGAACTCTGTTAAGAGTTCCTAGTATACTAATTTTTTTTAACATTTCTATTTATATTGATATAATGATGTATAGCTTTTGTTTTGTCTACATGCAGCAAAACATATGAATTGATTGCCATGGATGTCAATTCTAAGTTGTGTGTGCTGGTCTCCAGGTCAACAGGCAAATGGAGGCCGTGTCAGAGGAACTGTGTGTATGCAGGAAGGAGCTTGACACACAGGCCACAGCCCTGCAGAGAGCTACCCATGACAGGGACGAGCAGGCCAAGGACAAGGCTGCTCTGGATGTCCAGCTAACCTCTGTGGAGCGCAAGGCCTGTGGACTCACCCAGGAGCTGGTTGCTCTTAGGTGTGTGTGTGTATGTGTATGTGTATGTGTATGTGTGTGTGTGGTAGTGTGTTTTTAAGGTAGTTTTGAGCCTTTGAGCATATTTCACTTACTAAAGCATAGCGTGTCTCATGTAACAAGAGTCTTTAAGTAACATGGTTTTACTTGGAAACTATGCCAACCATGGATCATTGGATTTTATGACCTTCTGCACCTAGGGTTTCAAAGGTCTTGTTTTTCAGAACTCCAACCACTTTACCCCTGTGTTCCAGAGCGGAGAAGGAGTCCCTGGAGATGGTTTTGTTTGAGAGCCAGGAGCTTGCCTCGTCTCTGGAGGCAGAGTGCACTAGGCTGGAGGAGGAGAGGCGCAGCTTGCTTCTGGCTAACGAGGCCTTGACGCGTGAGTATCTCCCTCCCTCAGAGACCCCACTGTCCTCCCGTGCCAAGGCCCCTGGCCATGAGGCCTCTCCAACAACCCACTGGAGATCCATATTTCAGCTGTGAGCTCTACAGCAGCTGGGCTGCGGGATCACTGGTGCTGCTTTGTCAGCTGACCAGGGTCCCGCCACACCACCCCAACAGACATGAAAAATGTCAGTGCTAAGCTTGCATGTTCGACATAAAGCTATGGATGAATGTCCAGCATGCATAACAATTCTAAATACAATAACATCTTACTGATTCTGAATCGTTCTCAGTGTGTCATGAATGTGTCTTCATCCAGTAATTGTGTGGGATTTTGATTTGGTTGTGCATACATGGGTCTGTCCAGGTGATGCTTCTCGGATGCGAGTGGATGCAGAGCGGCAGGTGGCACAAGCAGCACAAGAGCAGAGTACCTTGGAGGACAAGCTGTCTCAGGTGGAGAGGAATGCCCTGCTGACCCTGAACAACAGAGAACAAATCCACAGAGAGCAGCTAGAAGCTGAACGCAGATACAAGGTACAATATGGCATACAAGGTTGACTCTTGACTCGACTCAGACAAAGTCAGACAAATAGTTCTCTTTTAACTCTTTGTGTGTGTGTGTGTTTGGTGGTTGACAGGAACAGCAGTGTGCGGAGTTGAAGGTTCAGCGGGAGCAGGCTGAGGAGCAGCTGCATAGGCAGTGTGAGGAGCTGCGTGTGCGCAGCCAGACGGAGATGCAACAGGTGCAAGAGGAGCTGGCTAGGATGCAGCAGGACTGCACCCAAAGCCTGCTGCAGGCTGAGAGTGAGAAGCAGCAGGTATGTGTGGTGGTTGCCTAGTGGTTGCCTAGATTACCTAATGGTTAGAGAGACTGTCTCATAGTCTGTGTCCATCAACAGTCATGTGTCCTGTCAACATGTATTGATGCACTGAACCCCTATCTGCACACTCCTTCTTGCTCTGGATATGTTAGCTGAATGACAAACATTGTGAGATAATTAAGTCCCCATGGCCAAACAATCTTCTCTTTATGATATGGTATTAGAGACCTTGACCTTGACCTTATACTTGGTTGTGCTCAGGCATTGTCCCAGAAAGAGGCAGAGTTGGCTACCCTGACAGAGAGGCTGGCAGCCCTGCAGCAGGACTTGGCCACAGCAGGCATGGAGATGGAACGCTTGAAGAGAGAGGCCCTGAGCAGACAACAGCAGGACAAGGTAAAATCCTGGTAGCTGCACTGGCTCTTGTCACTTCATAATTGGCACTGTATGTGTACTTCAATCTCTTGTCTTGTTTTAAATTTTAGCAACATTTACTGATATGGCATCAAATCATTGAGCTTTGAATCTTGAATCTTTTATCTTGAATCTTGGTTGTTGATATGGGACAAATATGGAAGATCACTGAACATTAATGTAAGACATCTTTTTTTGTTTGTGTTTCTCTGTGTTTCAGAATACAATGGCTGAAGTGCAGTCTGAGCTGCAGGAGCTGCAGTCTCGCTTCGAGGAGTCTTTGAGCTCCCATGAGAGTGCTAAGAGCAGTCTTACTGAGCAAGTCAGAGAGCTAAACCAACAGAGAGAACATACACGGCAGGAAGTGAGGACCTTTTAAAACTACAGTTCCCACCATCTTTGTTCTGCCTCCTTTACTTAACAAAGACCTCATGCTTGTCTTTTCAGTGGCACCAATGTACAGTATTGCTGGGAATGTTGACCCACACAGGACTAATGTCAACCCAAAGTGAAAGTTTTATAGGCTGGGGGATGTAGAATTGGATGGAGAAATATAAGTAAAGGCAGAATGTATAGGGAGGATGTCACAAGATAGATGGGCAGAGGTTGTTTGTAGGGGCACGGAGACGGATAGGGAGCGGCAGGCTTGTTTGGCTTGGCATGGTGTGGGAGGCCTGGGATCTGCTTCTAGGCCAGCTGTATGGGTGTTGTACCAATTAGTACCAGTGTAAGGGAGAGCCATTTACCATAGGCCACTGTTGACATTGGCCGTGGCCACAGAGCTTAGCGTCAGGATGCCACCAGGTGCACACTCTACACAGCCAATTCCTACAAGGAGGGATGCTGTCTACTTTAAAGACTCTCTCTCTCTTTCTCTCTCTCTCTCTCTCTCTCTCTCTCTCTCTCTCTCTCTCTCTCTCTCTCTCTCTCTTTCTCTCTATCAGCTTCCAAGGAGGAGAATGTGGTCACATTGACCTTGATGTAAACAGA
>CABFOQ010052411.1:10527-46676 GCA_900660455.1 Gephyroberyx darwinii
CACACACACACACACACACACACACACACACACACACACACACACACACACACACACACACACACACACACACACACACACAGTGCATGAAAGGATAAAGGGTGATTACTTCCCCCTGACTTGCTCCAGTGGCTGCTGACCCACATCCATGTCAATGCTACATGAAAACCCCTACATTATAGATGAGCAGTATCCCTCCTGGAAATTCAAATGTAGGTCGGTCACATTTTAGGTTAGTGAGTTCACCCAGTGGTGATATGAAGGGGGTGCCGCAGACGTGAGCCCGCCTCGTCCAAAAGCAGCTGACCTCCCAGTAATGTGAACTTCCCTGGTTGCAGATTAAGGCCCATGTTGGTGGTGTCCTCTAATCCTTGTATCTACAGTTTTGCTTGCTTTACTGTATTGTATCTACAGTTTTGCTTGCTTTGCTGTATTTCATTGTTTTACTGTATTTAAGTCACCATTTGCAATATCATACCTGCATGGTGTCAATATGGAAAGAGTTTTTGGATTTTTGGAAAGCCTTGGCTTTTGGGATTTTCCAGGACTGATATTGCTCAAGGTTCTCAGAAGTGCAAAGTGCAGATTTGGAATGAGTTTAGTTTTCAGGTCATAATAAATAAGAAGTTTGGAGGACCATGGTCAGTGATGCATGATCACTACTACCACCAGGCTTGGAGAGTAACTGCTCTGCTTTGAGGTTTTTGGAGAAGTTGCCTCGTGGTTGTTCTGCAGGTTTCACACAACAGCCTCCCTCCCCTCCCCACACAAATATCCAGCCTGATAGAGCAAACAAAGTGGGGGAGGGTGGATTCATTACACACTCGCATGCTATAAGGTTCAAAGTGGTCTGACAAATCTGATATGACATCCAGCCAATCTGGTGGACTTTATTCCCCTGGTTTAACACCAACTTGTATTAAGTGCTTGTCTGCCCTGCTGCCGGTGCCGACGCCCAAATGTCACCCAAGGTCACTTAGCCAAAAAAACCCTGCATATATGCAGAAGACATATGGTTTTACAGAAGACATGACTGATTCTAGTCCCATCCGGCTCAGTGCCAGCAGATGAACCCTCCTAAGCTATAGGAGTAGTATTTATCTTGCAATGTACCCACTCAAACGGCTCAACATGTAATTTCCCCTGTGTGCCTGGAATGGGGAAAATGTGGCTGGAATGTACTAAGCGTGTTCTTATTCTACATTTACACTTACACAATTATAAGCTTCCGGTTGCTATCACTATGACATATGATGTATAATAACATATATTTGACCTTGTGCAAATGTTTACAGCAGCTGTCCCCTTGAAGTAGTTCAACATGATGATGCATTTCCGTGTTGAAACAATGCATGAAAACAACAATGTTTTTCTTGTCACTTGTTTATGTGTTAAATCAATATTGTGTGTTTATTTACAGGCCTACTACGCCCGTGATGCACTTGCCAAAAATCTGTACAGTCGTCTGTTTAGCTGGCTAGTCACCAGGATCAACGAAAGCATCAAAGTATGTATAGTATTACTGTATTTTTTTGCTGTTATATGTCATTAGCCCTGCCAAAGCAGACTGGCAGTTCACCAAAGTCCCACTGTCTTTCTAACCTGGATCATTGTCTCTCTGCAGGCTCAAACCAAAACTCGCCACAAGGTCATGGGTGTGCTGGACATCTATGGCTTTGAGATATTTGAGGTAAGACGAATGGCAGATCAGACACAGTTGGCAACAGTTTGCATGTTAGAAGTGTCTCCAAGTACTTATGTCCAAGAATTGAGGGGTAGATAAAACCACATTTCCACAAGTGCATGTCTTCTTCATATCCCTGATTGTTTACCCCACTCACTTTCAAGTCCCTCCTCTCTCCTGACTGTTGTGTTGTGTCTGGGGTGCCAGAACGGAGTAAGTAACACCTGCCAAGGGGCGTTTGCTGTGCCAGTGTGCATGCTGTGATCTCAACTCTTTAGTCCTAATTCAGATCCTCATTAAAAACAACCCAGGTCACCCCGGGGTGCAGCGTTGCCACATGGCTGAAAGGGACGATGGCTGCAAAATGTTACTAAAGGAGCTTAATGCGCCATTTGAGTCATGGCAAAATGTGGCTGCTGTGCTGAACTGCGGGGCTTTCTGATTTGAAACACATTAAGTCAATTTTGCAGGTACTGACTAGGCATAGACTAGACATTAGGCAATGCTGTGGCATTTTCCCAATTTCAGTTCTTTTTAGTCCAGCACTAGGCTTAATCAGCGAGGGTGTATGGCAAGGAATGGCAAATCATGTTCATTCAAAGCATGTTAGTCATGGTTTTATGGTGGTTTTTATCATTATAATTGAGTGCAAATATCAAGCAGAAATCTATTTGAAAGCTGCATCCAAGTAATATCAGTCATTGCCCCAATTTGTTCCCAGAAATATTTGGCGGCAAATGATTAGACACAAGAAGTTTGCCAAACCTTGGAGTTTAGTGAATTCACACCCATGAAGAACAGGCCCATTGACTTCAAAACATAGTTTTAACATTAACTGCCATAAGTTACTGTAAACAGCTTGTCATATCCCATGCCACATCCAGCTCAGATGTTATTGGTTACAGAAAGAGCCCGTCAAATTTCAGCCTGGTGTCTGCTGCCACTTGGGGATAGAGATGCTTCCTTTTGCAGTTGTGTGTGTTTTTAGGGGTGAAGATGACTTCCTGGTTTCTCTGTCAAGGGAAATTGAGGACACACTCTAACAATACCATTAAGTCCAAAGCCACTATACTTGTGCGAATGTGTCCTATCTGTTTCCCAGTCCGTGAGAAACCCAGCTTTGTCCTTCACTCCATGAACTCTTAGACTAGACATGCTGTTCTAACCACCATAGTGAGAAGTATCCTAAGAAAATGAATGTCATCTAACCCAGCACACATTGACACTATTAGCCAAATGGCATGACTCACCACTAAATGGTCATAATCGATTACAGTAATTGGTGCAGAGTGGGGAATAAAACTGGGCAGTAAAAGTGGGTGATGCTTTCAGATGTTTAACAATCCATCAACTGCATTACAATTTACAGAAATGTTTGATTCTGGTAAGGCCTTACCATGACACAGAACACTAGTAAGATTCACAGGCATCTAGTTTTTTTCTGTGAACTCAACTTCAATAATGGTTGTTAAAGTGATGAGGCTGTATATCTCCCAGCAAAGGGAGAGCTGTAGGTTCTAGCTGGTCTACGTTGATTATTGCTAGTATTGTGTCAAATCTAGGGCCTGTAAACTGTTCCCACAGCACAAATGGGTGGATGTGGGGGAAAGCAGACAAATGTGGTCATTTTGCGGGGGGTTTTTTGTACAGATTAGATGTAGACATTTTCTTAAAAATGACGTATCGTCAAGAGTTGTCAGAGGAATTTAAAATTGGTTTGGGGGCAAACAGGACTGCAGAGCAAGTTCAGGCATGACAAGATGTGCCCACCAGCACCAGCAATATACTGTAGCACCTTATGATATCCTGCTGTGTGCATCTGGAGGGGGAGAATGTTAACGACAGATGAAACTAATTGTTTTTTCCTTATGGCCCTTCCCACAGGACAACAGCTTTGAGCAGTTCATTATCAACTACTGCAATGAGAAGCTACAGCAGATTTTCATCGAGCTGACCCTGCGTGAGGAGCAGGAGGAGTATGTCAGAGAGGTAGGTCAGCCGTGCCCCCAGCTGCTGAGTGTGGGGGTGGGAGGGTGTTACCCTCCTGTAACACTGGGATAGGCTTCTCAACAGCTTTTCACCCACAGCTCTACATCTACATCATTACATGTCAGCACACCAATTTATAGTGTGAACAGTTTTTCATGGTGTGAGCTGCAATCTCAGCCCAGTCATGTCACTCCTCTGTTTAACCTTGTATTCACTGCCTCTGTGGCCCAACGCTTTCCTCTCCCTGTCTCCCTCCAAAGACTCTTGAGGACGGAAGTGATCCTTCACTCCAGCAAGAGTAAACACACACACCCCCCTCCGGGCCTTTGGGCTCTGTTTGCTTTCTAAGCTCTATGTATGTGAGTGCTGGTCCCCTGACCCTACCCCCACCCCTTTACCAGCACCCCCAATGATATTCCACTCCCTGGCCCCTATCCAGTATAGTGCATGGGAAAATACCATAGCTTGGGAGAGCGCAGGGAGGGCCACGAATCAGAAGTCAGCAGCTCAAATGGTTAGTCCCCCTATCTCAGTTTAAGCCACGCCCTCTCTTAGTGCTCTTTAAGCCACACCCTCTCACACTAGCCAAAGCCATTTTCCCAGCCCATTAGCTGTGAACCTTTCTTCTACAACAAATTCTATTTTCCCCAATTGTAAAGCATATATGTGTTAGTCAAAGTCTAAAATACATAAATCTACTAAAGGTACAGTCACAAAATTTTACATATTTTAAGAATTTTCCAGAATTTCTCTCCTTTCCAAAAATGTGTCACTACTGTAACAGGAAGAAAAGCTGATATTAAATGAGTAAAACTCCTTGATTATTACAATAAATCTTCCTGTTGTAATGAACGTTTTTTTTTTTTTTAAATTGATCTAGATTTCGTGTAAGAGCCAGTCATTGGGAATTAATATTTAATCAAATTTCTAATTTTATCTATCGAGATAAATCAAAACTACCATGTTTTTGTTTCTTTGTGAAATTGATCAATATCACAAAAAACAAAATTGATTAATATCATAATATAGTTTCATATTACTTGACTGATTGAAGCACATGTATACCTACTTACATATAATAGTAGATTTGTAATCTGAAAACCATAATTTTCTGAAACACTTCTTTGGAGACAGTTGATTGGAACAGTTTCTGTAGAATTACCCACATACTGTATAGGATTACAGCACTGCTTGTTGTGCACAAGCACCAATTAAGACTGTATATTTTTTTAGCATAAGTTGTCTGTCTGGCTGATGGCCACCAGTAAGGGGAAAAGGGTCTGAGAGATCAACAGTGATTATGTAACTGTCCTTTCTTAAGTGCTTGACTAGGTGCTCAGTTATCTGTCTAAATGCAGGTAAGGTCAAGAGTCTTGTCTCATAAACCACTCAAACATCACTCATCATTCTCTATAAGTGAGTCTAGCTGAAGTGGGAAAGCATTCTTAAAAGCACCAGTGAAAGTTGGTGAGAGAAAAACATTGACCCTTTGGCCCTCTTTTTTTTTTTATTACAGGGCATCGAGTGGACCAACATTGAGTATTTCAACAACGCCATTATCTGCGACCTCATTGAGAATGTAAGTCTGTCTCAGTGTCTCCTGTTTCTCAGAAAGCAAACAAACCAGTTTAGCAAGAATCCATGCTTCATTTGAGTCTGGCATAGTAATGGGAAAACAACAGAAGGAGGCTTGATTGTCTAATCATTTTGCACCCAGGTAAATGGACCTCATGGTGCAGATTTAACTTGAAACCAACTTGTAACCCAAATGGTTACAACTCCTTTATGCCCACTTACCTGTTTTCACCCTCCTGTGTCCAGAACCAGAATGGCATCTTGGCAATGTTGGACGAGGAGTGCCTGAGGCCCGGGACGGTTACCGACGACACCTTCCTGGACAAACTGAACACCATCTGCGCCGAGCATCAACACTTTGAAAGCCGCCTCAGCAAGAATTCAAAGTTCCTTACTGACCACAGCCTGCCACACAGCTGCTTCCGCATCCAGCACTATGCCGGCAAGGTATTGGACAGGAGTGTGTGCACTAGGGATTTTGCAGATCAAATAGAAGTTTGTTCAAGTCTGTTCTGATCAATTGTGTGATCAGAACAGACTGGGGGGATTTAAACTGTAACATGACCACTTCAGGATGCCAACTGAAAATCTGAAAAAGAGAACATGAAATGAGAGAAATTAGGTAAAGCTGGAAACCTCACCGGGGGTGGAAATTATGATTAACCTGAGGTGTTGTCATGGGTGGTATTGAGGGTGGGAGGTATATGATAGGAAGAAAACAGAATATCCCCAGCTTTCCAACCACTCTAAGTAAACAGACCTATAATCCCCGTCCTGTCAACATAGCACTGCAGTAAAATGCTTTATGGACTTACAATTCCTCAGCTTGGTTGAACAATCAACTAAAGTACTCATACACACTGAATGTACAAAATATTAGGAACACACCTGCTGTTTCCATGAAATAGACTGACCAGGTGGATCCCTTTTGCCTTTTTAAATTCACTTAAATTAAGAAGGAGTTGTAAATCTGTTGTAGGACTCAGATTAAAAACTATTTGTAAAGCTGCACTATTTCTAATGTATAAACGCACCTGCGTTATCAGCATAAATAAATGATAAAATAAAAGTAGTGCTGCAACAGAGAAGAACGTCTCATGACTCCAATTGAGACGCGGTAGGTTCACCTTATTTTCCCAAATGAAATACAAAGCTGTCTCCTAACCAGCAGTGAGCTAGAACTCTATCCATGGGAAGCTGCACTAACCATGGTTAGATCTTTGGCTTCTCTTGTCTCTTTAATATCTGTTGGTAGAAAGCGATTACACACCAGCTGAGTTGGTAAACATGAGCGTGCTGTGTGCACTTCACAGATGTTGCGTTAAATAGTTTTCTGGATATTAAGTTCTAACAATTTTCCACCATTTACCTCTCATTGCCATTTGGAGCCGCCAACATGCAAAGTTTCCCACTGCAGCTTTATGCCCGGAGATAATGGAGACGTAGTTTGCAGGCAGGAGGTGCAACTCTATTAGGAATAATTTCTCATAGCCTGAACTTGGTGTATTGTCTTAGTGTAAACTGAAGTCAAGATAAGCACAAACTTTTGAACTAATAAACTGCTGGGAGGTACGTTGATATTTTGGTTCATTTGTAGTGGTTTGCGCTGCTTTGCACGATAAAGTGAAAAAGATTTCAAAGGTTTTTCCTCTTTGTATCCAGGTGCTGTATCGTGTCGAGGGATTTGTGGATAAGAACAATGACCTGCTGTACCGCGACCTGTCGCAGGCCATGTACAAGGCCAACCACAGCCTCATCAAACAACTGTTCCCAGAAGGCAACCCAGCCAAGGTCAACCTGAAGAGACCACCAACTGCTGGATTCCAGTTCAAGGCATCCGTGGGCACGCTGATGAGGAACCTGCAAACCAAGAACCCAAACTATATCCGGTAAAGACCCATCATTTATACAGTCATTACATGTCAGGTATTACTCCCATTCAGCCAACCTACAGCAATGGCTGATATCCTATATCTTGTTAAACCCCCACGCTACCATTTATGTTGACTGCATGATGCCAGTCTGATATGAAGACAAACTACAGTTGTGATTGTTGCTTGTCACATGCGTGTATTAGGGTTTGACCAATATGGGTCTTTGAAATCCGACACTGGTAGTTTTGGATTGAAGCTAGCGATAGCGAATGTTTTGTGTACAATTCAATGTCACTGAATTTGACCTTAATAAAAGCAGAATCAGCCCCATATATCAGTCTAACCTGAATGTGTACAACCTCTCTCTCATCCTGTTGCCCAGGTGCATCAAGCCCAATGATAAGAAGGCGGCCCACATCTTCACAGAGTCTCTGGTTTGCCATCAGGTGCGTTACCTGGGCCTGATGGAGAATGTCAGAGTGAGGAGGGCAGGCTACGCCTTCCGCCAGGCTTACGAGCCCTGCCTTGAACGCTACAAGATGCTCTGCAAGCAGACCTGGCCCCACTGGAGAGGTCCTGCCAGGTAACACTTCAGCTCAGACTGTCTGGAAGTAGGGCGTTATGGGGCAGCAATTGCCTAGACAGAGAAGCATGCCTGTGACCAGAAGATTGCCAGTTCCTGGTTGGGAAAATGTGGATGGGGATAAATGAGCAATGCTCTACCCTCTCACAACAACTACTGTCGAGGTGCCCTTGAGCAATGCACTTAACCTGCAGCTGCCCCAGTGGAGCTTCTCAGTGACGAACAGTACACTGTGGTTGTCCTGGGCAGCTCCCAGTTGTGAATGTGTATAACGGCATGCATGTGAATCAGGCTGTTGCTAGCTTTATTTATCCCTGGATAAATAAAGCTTGAATACCTAAACTAAAGTTAGACCTAAAGTTTACCTTTAAGGTTGGCGTAAGTCTTTATGTCTTAAAGTCATAGTATACATTATGTTAAGTAGCATCAAACTGATTGAAAATCTATGAAAAGTTACACACACCATATGAAACAAGTCTTCTCAGAATATAACAGCAGTCTTGTCACATGGGTGAATTGTTGACCATTCACCAGAAATCAACCATTCCCATCTCAACTACTACATGTTGAGACATTTCATCCTTGTCTCCCCTCTGCCATCCCATATCAGTCAGGCTCCCATGTTTCATCCACTGTGCCAGTAAATGCACAGACTCCTATCTGATTGCTCTACCAAACATTCAGTATCTTGTAGTTAAGCTATCCCAAACAAGCCACCCCTCTTCGTGGTTCACCTTGTATTTCCTCCATGTGTTATTTTAGATATGTTGCTATGATATGTGTTTCTCAAACCCTACCTTATCTACACTGTACTCTCCTCTGTTTCTCCACCCACTCCTCTCTCTATTTCCCTCCCACTATTTCTCTCCTGTTGTGTTTGTGTTGGTTATGACTGATGATGTTTGAGTTGCAAAGTGTGCTTTGGATAACTCTTCTGACCCCTTTGCCTTCCCATAGGGAGGGAGTGGAGGTGCTGATGGCAGACCTCCAGGTCCCAGCAGAGGAGTTGTCCTATGGTCGCTCCAAGATCTTCATCAGGAACCCCAGAACGGTAGAAAACAAGCAGATAAAGCATTACTGGATCCCTTTATTGTGTCTTTATTTTCTGAAATTAGTTTTAAAAAGTTGCAGCCAGCGATTTTCATCCTTGAGGGTGGATTGAGGGTGGTTGAATGTACCTGGGTAGATCAAGCTGTGTTTGAATGGTTGAATGCAGTGAGCTCTGATGCCCGGTTTCTCACATTCAGAGTTTTCTAAACCAAGACAGACTGCTCTCTGCCCCCCAACTCCAGCAATTAGCACGTAACCACCACTCTGAGAACACATGTTTTCACTTATCCTCCCATCTAGCATGGGAAATGAGCATTTTTACTCCACGCATGTATGTGGGCTCTTAAAGACTGCAGCGTTAGAACAGACTTTCTCCCCAGTCAGCATGAGACCAAACAAAGCTTGTAATAACATGATCTCATAGTGGGGGGAATTTTTTCTTTATCCGTGATTGTTATCTCTATAGGATGGAACTATCATTTCTATATCTACCATCTGCAAACTTGCACAGTTGCCGCTATCCACATATGATCTTGTTTAGCTGTGTTCATCCAGGTTTCCAAACCCTTATGTCTCCTGGCTCTGCACCATAATAGTCTCTTGAGTGGTTTTGGGTTGGGGCGGGTGCTGACAAGGGCCTGCTTAATCCTCATATCTTTAACTGGGGGGGCTTGGGTTAAAATACTTTGACTTGCAGAAGTCTTTAAGATGGTTATCATCTCTAGAGCCTCATAACATGTTTTGTTAGGTGGAGTGCCATAATCTTGATAGGAGTCGCACTATGTTTTACGGAAACATTGGCTGATCCTGTTTATTGTACTTTCTAGAAGAGAACGTGATCAACTGCAGGGTTAAAGTCTGAGTCTTAATATCGAATTCTCTCTTCCTCCTTGCAGCTCTTCTTTCTGGAGGAGAGGAGGAGGCAGTGCCTGGAAGACCTGGCCATGCTCATTCAGAAGATCTACCGTGGCTGGAAGTGCCGCACCCAGTTCTTGCTGCTGAAGAAGAGTCAGGTGGTGGTGGCGGCATGGTACCGCCGATATGCGGTGAGGCTCCCCCAGAAACTACACTCAGAAACCTAAACACACATACACAGCAATATTTCTTTTTTTTCTGTAGTGTAGACAACAGACAAATCATACACAAACAAGGACTTATAAAGATCTAGGATGAACAATGGTAGACAGAGACAAGTACATGCCTAGGCAGAGCAGCAATAAAGAAACAGAAATGGCAGATAGCCTGCCTGTAAAGAGTGTTTTTGCAGATTTGAGTCCAGAAGTCATTAGTGGGGCTGATGTTGAGATCTTTTTCCCATTTATTTACTGGAAGAGGTATGGTGGAGTCAGTTGAAGATAAACGTTTCTACAATTTTTGATTGAGTTTGCAATTGTATTAATGTCTAATAGTGGTAGTTGAAGGTCATTATTGGATGTCTTGGTTCTTTCCTTAATTGCATGCTTTAATTGGATGTATTGTAAGTATTGCTCTTTCCTAATACCGTACTTTTGGATCATCTGTTGGAAAGTAAGAAACCTATTATTTCCGAAGATGTGGTGTAGATGTGTTATGCCTTTTTCTTTCCATTTGGTGCCTGCCATTGGTGATTTGTTTGAGAAGGTTGTGCCAAATCAGTGTATTTACATTAGGTGACATTGTGAAGTGTCTGGCTGTCAGAGTTGTGGCAACTGCAGTGTTTTTGAAGCAGTTGTGTTTTTTAACAGTGTCACTAAGGAGGGGTAGGTCTGTGATTGCTATTTCTTGGCGTTCAGTTTGTTCTATGTCCAGCCATGAGTGATGATGGTGGGTTACATGAATACATTTGGTGAAATATTGCAGTTGGTTGGCTAGGTAGTAGTGCTGGAAGTTGGGTGCTTCTAGTCCTTGAGTTTTTGATTTTTGTAGTGTAGTCAGTTTGATTCTGGGATTTGTTTTTCCAATAAAATTGTGTGTGTTGGACTGGGATCACTCTGAATAGGTAGTTGATTTTTGGTAATATCTTTACAGTAGCGATACGGCCTATGATGGATAGTGGTAATGTCATCCAACGGTTTAAGTCATCTTCGATTGTTTTTGATAGTGGAGTGAAATTGAAATGGAATATCTCTGACAGCCGGGGGGAGATTTCTATGCCTAGATATGTAATATTGCCTGCGGTGAGGGAGAAAGAGGGGGTTTGAGCTGTAGCATTGCTTTTGCAATACATTGATTTTTGATAGAGGATGAAGTTGTGCAGTGTTAAGTGATTCCCAATGTTTTCCTTTCTGTCTCACAGCAACAAAAGAAATACCAGAATATCAAGAGCTCTACCATCGTGATGCAGTCCTTCGCCAGAGGATGGAAGGTGTGCCCCTTCCTGTGAATGAACTCTTTTTAATGTAATCTAGCATGGAAACAATGCAAAATCAGTATGGACACAACATAAATGTATGAATGTTGTTGTTTTTTTCATCAGGCTCGCAAGCTCTTGAGAGAACTGAAATACCAGAAGAGATGCAAGGAGGCGGTGACCACCATCGCAGCCTACTGGCATGGCACTCAGGTACTGATGCGTCCAAGTCCAACAAGATATCAGTGGATTGGGAGATGGAGAATCAGTCTCCATAGCTTTGATACAGGCTATCTAGTAGTGTTGAACAAAAGACTGCTCTTGTGTTTAAACAACGGTATTAACTCAAACATTGATAAATCGTCTTTTTTCCGTCTAATGCTTTTCACTCTGGTGCTTCTGGCTAATGACCAAGACGAGTTTACGACAGTATTACAAGCATTGCGTTCCTCAGAAAAGCTACGCTTATTAGTGTTACTGCTGTTTCCTCTTAATCCTGCTTCTGTGGCTGATCACACAACTGCCACTTTTCTTTTTTTCCACTCCTCTTCCATTCTCCTTTCTTCCTTTCTCTAATCTTTCCCTCCTCACATCTCAACCTGTCTACCTAACGCCCACCACACCCTGCCAGGCTCGGATGGAGCTGAGACATCTAAAGCAAGAGGCACGGAATAAACACGCTGTGACAGTAATTTGGGCATACTGGCAGGGAACCAAGGTATTTCAACCCATAGTGTGTTGCCATCCCAGCTGTCCTGTCACCCCTCACGTCCTGTTCCATCCCACTTTAAAATTGCCAAATATATTAAGCCCCTCTGGATGGACCACCATCATGTATGGAGGAAAGAATTGTCGATAATTATGAATGAATAAATAAATAAATCAGTTAGTAAATACAAGACAATGTAAAAACTAAAATTCATAGAAGTACATAAATAAATAGAACAGTGACAGGACAATGCATTTGCAAGAAAAATGGTCTACATAGTAATTTATTTCCCTGTTTATTTCTTTCTGTATTTCTCCCTACTACGATAATGAGGCTGTGTCAATCAAACACATTTGGATTTGCCTTACAACAAAACAACTTTGTCTGCAACTAATTTCAAGTCCCCCCGCATCGTTGGCATTGACCACATTACGATATCCAGAGAATTGAGAGATTTGGCTGCTACCTGTAGAGACAATAATCAATAACCTCAGTCTGCTAGCTGTTACTGACACAGAGGTCGACCCCCCCCCATTCTTGGCAATTTGGATGAGGTTTCTACACAACTGCACCTGATCTCATATGAAGATGTGGTTTGGATGCCTGTCAAAAGTAATTCCAATAGGTGCAATTGAGTCGCTACACCTCAACGCTTGAAATAGAGAAATTAATAAATGAGTAGACAAATAAAGAAAGAAAGAAATGTTTATTCATTGCACTTATTTTACTTACATTTATTGACCGATTTCTCTGCATATGCTACAATGTTATTTTTACATTTATTAATAGATTTATTTATTTATTGACTTCTTTCTAATTCTGGCCAATTCTGGCCTCCATATCCCTCCCCGTCCCGCTGTGATCCACTGGTCTGACTAATATGCCCTAGTGGTATTTGTAACTCATCCAGTTTTTTGTCTCGTAGGTCTTACAACTGGGTTTACTCTTATAGGTTTACCCACTAACATGTTTTATGTTTTGTTTTTTTAACAATGGCTCTACAAACCACAGCTGGATTTCTGTGGTTCTGGAGCCAAGCTAACTTCCCCAAGTAACAGAACCTAAATCTTTCAACATCGCTCCTTTTTCATTCTAGTGTCCCCAGTCTGGTGTTTTCTATTAGTCCCTCCTCTTCTATAATCTGTTTGTTTGACTATATAGTGCCCACCATGCAGATGATGTATCGTCTGCAATATCCTTTTTAGATTACTAGTATTAAGAACAATTATATTGCACCACCAGCACACCAGGGGCCTCTAAGTAACAATCATGCCCTCATGCCTGCACATATGGTGGCAATTTTTAAAGTCTTAATGGCTGGGTATAATCTGTTTGATCTATTTGGCAATTTTGTGCAGGCTTCTAGTCTGTGTGCATACCATTTGCATAATATGTATAACCTTACCATTCATTCATTGACATTTTCTATACTTTACAGTGTTATCACATGACATCCATGGTAGTTGTGACTCATCAAATATTTTATGTCAAGGTCTCATAACCCCCTTCTGAGCATCAAAGAGCTTCCGTTGACTTACTCAAGATGACCTTTAAGCCTATTTGTTCTAAAGCAGAAACATGGAGCTTATCGCATTGACAAATCAGATGGAAGTAATCAGCCATGAACTTCAGTACTCTGCCGTTCTGGTCATAACATGGCCATAAGCGATGAGTGATACGATTGGTATCTATATGCTTTACTGAATTTTGTTGATGTTAACGTTCATGTTAACCACTCAGTGTGTTGGGGATCCTACGTGTAGCATCTTTTGTTTTATTGGTCCAATGTGTTGCTTCCTAATGCTTTTCTTACACCCACTCAATACCTCTCCTGGGACACTTAATAGAATGTCATTGAAATTAACCTCCCCCACAACCACCACTACTTCCCACCAGGCCCGGAGAGAGCTGCGTCAGCTGAAGGAGGAGGCGAGGAATAAACATGCCGTGTCGGTCATTTGGGCCGGGTGGCAGGGCACCAAGGTATTTGGGAAGCTTGTTGACGTCCGTGATCTGGGCCTCCATCTACCCCCCCAACCCCCTCAACATATCTATCAATCTACCCAGCCAACCCATTACCGCCATTTCATTTATAATGTACACGCCATCATCCAGCGGACCATTGCATGCTGAAGTGAAAATGGCTTTTGTAAGAACTAGATGAGTAAACTAGTGAGTGACCCTACAATTTGACAGACCTACCTAGACCACCAAGAGTGCTGGCCAGCTGGGGTGGGAGGGTTGGCGCTAGAGAGTCACTATTAAGCCTCTTTGCCATGCAGCCACTGGATTACAGCCGACCCAGCTGTGTCCCAAGTGGCTTACCGTCTCTCACACTCAGACGCACACACAACAGAAACAGATAGGTCATGTTTTGGGTGTGTGTTTTCAACTTCTTCCTCCAGGGTCGATACCTGACCTCTGCATGCTGCCTGCTCTCACTGCATGACTTCTTCCCTTCTGAGTAGTTTGTGCATGTTTGCACCTTGCTTGCTGATTTAAGCTGTGGAGTGCTATTTTTTTTTCTTTTTTAGACTGAAGTGTTGTTTGGACCCTTCGAGGCAAGCTCGACTGCCCGAGTTGTGTGACTTTTGCTCTTTCCATTTTACACTTGAAGTCCCACAGATGTTCCCCTAACAAATGTTAACATAACCCACTGTGTCCTGTGTAATATTCATTTCTAACTCCTATCTCTGAAGATAGGAACAGTACTTTTCAGTCTCTTGACAGTCATACAGGGCTCCTGTTTGCAGTGTGTGTGTTTGATGTGTTTGCCTCAAGCAAGTCCGTGTCTCCCTTTTCTTCCTCTCCTCTTCCTTTGCTTCATTTGTTCGTGCTCTCTCTCTCTCCCTGCCTACCCCCTCCCGACAGGCTCGCAGGGAGCTGAAGAGACTGAAGGAGGAAGCCAGGCGTAAGCACGCTGTCGCTGTGATTTGGGCCTACTGGCAGGGACTCAAGGTACCTACCAGCCCCATGGCCCGGCCACCACCAACTCTACCACCTATTCAACACCCCTGACACCCCTGACCCTCCTCAACCACTCCTGTTTTCATCTAGTTTTTCATCCGCCCGTCTTCACTGTGAAAGCCAGTCTGCCTAACGCCGCAATCGCACTTAATCCAGAATGCGTTTGTGTTGCTGCAAACTGTGCATCGCTGTCAGCAAGGATCCCACAGCTCAAGCGTATTGAGATGAAACTGATTAGATGTAGTTATTCATTGTCATATTACAACATAATGAACGTTTGTTACAACTCCTTTTCTCTGATTAAATATTTTCACCCTGAAAATTTAAAGGAGAGATGGGTGAAAAACAGTAAAACCGCATTGGTGGTAGCACAAACATATTGATGCTACAGGAACAGATTTCTCTCAATATGAATTAACTTCCATTCTAGAGTAAAGCTTCAAACATATTAAGAGGTCAAGTCAGGAGTCCCTTGGAAGTTTGATACCTTCTTGTCCAGTAGTTCAAGGTTGATCAGTGTAACCTCTTCCACCTTCATTCTTGGGTACTCCCTTTGCATATTTCTGTGATAGAGGATTCAGATGTGTGTATGCGGCAAGGTGAAATGTTTCTTTATTTAAAGTTAAACTTCCCCCATTAATCCTCCAGCTACTGATAACTGATCATTGAGATGCATTTGTTTCTCTTTTGGGTTGCTGAAGGCCGCTGAGAGTTTTAAACCAACTGACTCTGACTGATATATCAGTGTTTGTCTCTGTCTGTCTAATCTGTTCTTCTCTACTTGTCAAACTGTGCATCTGTGATGTTTGCATTCTCTGCATGCTGAACAGTGGAACTAACGATATAATACAACCCTGTTTTGTGTATCACCTATGTTATTTCTTTGTATTTAGGTGTGATCTGTGTGTTTCCTAGGTTGTCTGTCTGGTTTTAGAGGAACAATTGTCATCACAAACTGGTCATTTATTGTGGTCTTAATCTTTTCATCATGTTAATTGACCACACAGCACTTTCTCCTCACAGTGCACCTGTTTACAACTCCATTTGTGTAATTAAGGTCAGCATGAAGGTCATTTGCCATAATTACCATTGACTTTTCAGCCATTAATTTGGAGCAATTGTTTTAATTATATTTGATTACCAGTCAACAGCTTGGAGCTCACTTTGTCCCTTCCAGTTGTTCTCTGTCGGCATACATGGTAATTGTTTGTCACTAACAAAATGTCTGTCATTCTAGTGTGCTGCTTGTGTATGTCGCTGTCATCACCCCCTGTCAATTACTTCATTTTCCAATCCGCTTCTCATCCACTTGCTTTTGTAATAGGTGATTGACAGGTCTTGTTTTTTTCCCCGCTGTAATAGGTTCGCCGGGAGTACAGGAAGTTTTTCAGGGCAAATGCTGGCAGAAAGATCTACGACTTCACCATCCAGAGAATTGTAAGTAGGGCTTGAATGTTCTGCACTTAAATAAATGCGTGAAGACTGAAAAATCTTCCAAGGTGTGGATGAAGCAAGTTATACATAATGTAATATGTTCTCAAAATGCACCCAAATCAGACTGGTGTCCCTTGCCATACAGTATTGATTTTGTGCCTGTGTGTCCAGATGCAGAAATACTTCCTGGGCTTGAAGAGTACCATGCCCTCCATGTCACCCATAGACAAGAACTGGCCAGCCAGGCCTTACCTCTTCCTGGATGGAGCCCACACAGCGCTCAGGAGGATCTTCCATCTTTGGAGGGTCAGTCAAATAACTAGACCTAGTATTTTCTATGGGTCCCATTCAACTTTATTATATTATTCTGCCCATTTCTTCCATGATATGGTATTTCATAGTTGTGTGTGTGTGTGTAGTGCAAGAAGTACAGAAGCAAGTTCACCGAAGAGACAAAGGCGGTGTATGAGGAGAAACTGGAGGCCAGTGAGATCTTCAAGGATAAGAAGTCTCTCTACCCCAGCAGGTACTAAAATACACAAAAAACATGAGTCCTGTTTGTCTAGCTGTTAACTATATTTTCCTAGCTCAACAGTTTGAAATGTGGAGGGAGGGTTACCACTTCTTGATGAATGGATTGGTAAATGAATCTCACAAAGCCTCATAGACCAAAATCCCTCTCGTGTTCCATGTATTGTGAATCTTCTCCTCTGGTTGCAATTCTTTGATTCTGCCTTTTGTCTCAGTGTGGGCCAGCCTTTCAAAGGAGACTACCTGGAGATCAGCAAGAACCCCAAGTACCAGAAGCTCAACAGTGCTGTGGAGGAGAAGGTTTTGCTGGCTGATGTGGTCAATAAGATTAACAGGGCCAATGGCAAGGTAACCTAGATCAAACACACCCACTAAAATATTGCACTACACGTAAAAAGCGAAAGTCAAAAACGTAAGCTGGATTTACTTTCTGTGACCTGCTGTGTTTACACTTTGGATACCATATCTTCTGAGTTTTGCCACACTTGACAAGCCAAGTCGAGGACACAAAAACCATTTTAGCTATGTCGATATGTGTGTTTGACCCAGGTCTGCAGCAAACAGACGCTAACTGGTACATTTCCCCCCCCATAAAATGCCAGACATGCCTGGACAGGAGTTTTTTTACAGGTTATCATACCATACTCTCAACCCTGTCCCAGTTAGAAGATCAAAGACACTCTTCATACAGTGGAAATACAAAAACTTGTCAGTCAGTCTGCCTTGACCATACTATTGACATGTAGCACAATAGGAGCATAGCATTAGTGAGATGAACTGCTCTGCTCTGGTTCCCAGGGTGCAGCTCGAATATTCCTGCTGACAAAGAACAGCTTTGTCCTGGCTGACCAGAAGACAGGCCAGGTGAAGGCCAGTGTCCCCCTGCCCGACCTCACTAGCATTTCAGTCAGCACACAAAATGATGGCTTCTTCGCTCTCAAACTCAAAGAGGTGAGGGAGACCCAGACATAGAGCGAGATGTGTTGTTATGTGTAATATTAGTGGACCCATGCCCATTGGAGTTAATGCACCGCTACAGTTCTGGTTGATGTCTGCTTTAGATAATTAGGTTGATTATAAATATAGCTACTAGGATGTGAATGTAATCTTTACAGTTAAAGCTGTGCTAGGCAGCTGTCATCACGTCAAGTTGGGCTGTAATAGAGAAGAACTTCCCATTCCCCATATTGTTTTTGCCATTGCCTTAGATTCACCCTATTTGCCCAAGTGAAATTCTAGTGTCTGATATGGTGACTATTAAGTTAACTGACAGTTAATAAGACTATTATTAAGAGCGAAATACAAACTGTCTCCTAAACAGCAGTGAGCGAGCGCTCCATCCAGAGAAAGCGGTACTCTCCAACATTAGATCTTTTGCCTCTCTCGTCCCTTTAGTGTCCTTTGATATAAAGCATCACAGATGGCTGGGTTGGTAAACATGAGTGTGCTGTGTGCAGTTTACTGACAGAGCAGTTGCTTCGTGCAGCTTTAATTATTGTATTATTTTGCATTAGGGGTCAGCCTCGGCTGCCAAAGGAGACTTCCTGCTCAGCAGTGAGCATCTGATCGAGATCATCACCAAACTGCACCGCACTGGGGCCACCACCACAGAAAGGGAACAGCTCAACATTGACATCTCAGATGAGTAAGAGACCACCCTTGCCAAACTCATTTTGGATATATCTAATCCATTTTAAATTGCATTACTTTTTCATGAAATTGGCACCTGTATCGTTCCATACCTCTCATAGATTTGTAAGTGTGAACTTGGTGTAAAGGCTCATGTATACATCCATCTTAAGGCAGGGATGGGCAACTATGGAAGGCCAAGATTGTCCATTCTAGAGGAATGAAGAGAGGTGCACAGATTTTCTTTACAACCAAACTTACAACTTAACACACCTTCAACCAGAGAGGAGGGAACAAATCAGTGAAATCACCTGGTGTAAAGTTTGGTTGGGATGAAAACCTGCATACTGCATGGCCATTCTAGTCTCAGGATGTGATATCTAGCTGTGTCTTCTATCAGTGTGGTGCTTGATGATGTGGTTTATGTTTCCGGGTGGCAGGTTTCTGGTGCAGTTCAAGCAGGACAAGGTGTGCGTGAAATTTGTCCAAGGAGGCCCCAAGAACGGCAACAGTGCATCTTGCAAGCGCAAGAACAACCGCCTACTGGAGGTGTCTGTGCCCACAACAGCATAACAGTGCAGCCCCCCTCTCCAGCCTTCCAACAGCGCTACTGAGTGTTCAGATCGGGGACAGTTAACCACCAAACCACCACCCACCCCGAACTCTGCTCCCAAGCACCTACACCCCAGTCCCTACGCTGACCCCAAAATTAACTGTGCAATTATTCAACTTACTGTGTTGTTTTTTGTGGTTTCCTTCAATCTCTTCTGTTCAGATTTACTATGGCACCACTGTAGCGGCAACAGTGCGCCGCCACTTTTGGTAGAGAGAGCCCCTACTGGGTTGCATGCCACAGACGTTTGATGTTCAAAATGTTTTACTGGTGTTGCTTTGTAAAACTGGGGTCGAGTTGAAGAAAAAACAAATGTTCTCTTCTTGTTAGTGGAGCACAAGAGATCTCTTTTTTACCAATGCTGATGTTGATAATCGTGATTGTTATGCCTGTATGAACCAATCTTCAGAGAATTGAGCAACAAGCCGCAGCCTCAACTGGCTTTTGGGTCATCCATTCTTAATAAGTTCTGACCAAGATGACTCAGAAGAATGAACAGAGAGCTTTTGAGCTCGGCCTAACGGATTTATTTTCTCTGGAAAAACGTAATGACTGCACTTCTATCACCTGGGTGTGATTATATATTAAAAAAAAAAAAAGAGGATGGTCTGAAAATGTATTTGATTGTATTATCATTCTCAATTTTGTGTTTTTTCTGACGGCCACTAATTTAACAGAAAGCACAATGGGCAGTTCAGCAGAAGCACCAATGCTTGTCAAATGTAATTTGCCAAGTGATTGTAAAGCCACTTTTATATCCATAACTCCTATGTGCCATTCAACAAGTCCCCATGACTTGTCACGTGTCAGTGCACAGTTGAGCTCCTGTACTTTGACTAAGAACCATATAGGTGATTGATCCCTGTTCAGTTATATATTGTCACTATCGAGGGCAAAAATGGTTTGAATAGGGTAACCTATCAACCTGTGGTGACATTTTGTTTGACAGCACTGCACATGTGATCAATTTCCATTTCCTCTTGGCTTGTCCTCACAAGCACAGTACAGCTCTTGACCATTTTCAAGCTTTACTTCATGTAATACATGTACAAAGGGTTATTGTAAACTGCATCTTTGCCACCCAATGTTTTGCAATGGTGATCCATATCTTTAACATACTGTATGTGTTGTATGAATCGGAGAAAACACCTCTAATTGGGGACTTGTGAAGGGAAAAGTGAAGGGACTTAAAGGTTCCCAAGCCTTTCATAATGCCTTCCTCAGATTCAAAGCTTTTGGTTTCTCTGGTCCAAAGCATTTGCTATCAACATGTCTTCTGTGTGCAAGGGAAATAAGATCATGGTCTGGAGTATTTCTCCTGGTCAAACAGTAGTGAGGACCCACACACAGTTGTCAGGGGAGTTGAGTCCTGCTCGCAGGCAGGTGTGTCCCATAGCACTGGCCATCACTGTATCATAAGCTGTAGGCTTTAAGCTGTAGCCCTGGCATGGACAGAGGGTTCATAGTATCCTAGTTCATATTGCTGTGTTGCTGAAATATGTTTTTGCCATTGCAACTTGGGTTGTTCTTACTTGTAGTGGGCTAATAATAAATGCAGTGCTCATGCTCATGGCCATAGATTCCTGAGACGCTTGCAGAAGAAATCAACCAGCTTTTACTGTTTGGTACACTCCTGTACAAATTTGGTATACATGTATTTACACACTCACGCCAATGTTGATGATCAGAGAAGAAACTGAGTGCTATATTTTGAAGTATATTTAATACAATATTTGGATGTTTTTGTAGAGGGTTTTGTATTGTTGATTTCAACCAATTGTTTCTCTGGTAACTGTGTGGAATAGCACAGCCAAACTTGGTCCATTCACGTTTCTCAGATTCTACAGGGGTTCTTTGGTTTTAGAAGTTTTTATGTGTTTTTGTAATGCCACAGAAGACACGGGGGGACTTGAGGGATCAGTTGTTCCTGTTCCTGGCACGGGAAAGGTTGATCTGAATGCCAGTTTTGTTTATTTGTACCTCTGCTCTGCACAGCTTGAGATTTCAGTGCAGTTTTCCCTCTTTTCTGTGCTTGTATTTGAAATAAATGATGGATAGAACTGCAAAATGATGTATGCATTCTTGTTGTGTGCCTAATGTTACCTGTGCTGAGAAAGAACATGGAAATGTTTCAATAGAACTCAATGTAACACATTTACAATTAATCTTTTTTAAATTAAATAAAAAGGGAAAATAAATAACTTTGGCATCTGTGATTTTGTAACACAAACATACAAGTGGGTAATAATTTGTTAATATTGAAGTGAATAGAGGAGAGCCATATGAATTCTTCCCCTAAATCTATCGTGAATTGGAAGGATGCACCATGGGCAGTTTCCATGGCCACTCTTTGTATAGAGTCTTAACATGTAACCCACAGTATGCAGGCAACAGTGTAACATCAGATTAAATACCACATTCCGGGGGGGCTGGGATGATTTATCAGCAGTATCAACAGGGGGTTGGTTGGGACTGGGAGTGGCCTGGCAGTGCTAGCAGTGAGGGTGGACAGACAGGCCATGTAGTGTAACAGCTGGCCAGATGTTTTCCCTCACATCTGGGGAGAGCTGTCCCGGGTTAAATTCCGTGGCTTGGGGAGGCAGCCGGCAGCAGGCCTCCAGGGAGCAGCCCTCCACAGATTGTGCACAGAGTGGTAAAAATAGCGCACCATTTTGGGCTGTCCTGTGCCCAGTTCCCACCATTCGACAGGCTGGGAAAGGAAGGAGGAGCCCCAGCCTCCCTGTGGATATTCAGCCCTCAGTGGGAGTGTCAAGGAACTCTGCAAAGCACAATCCCATCTCCTGCAAATCCTGTGGTATTCAAAATAACTAACGCAGATCTGCATTAAAGCTGCACCGTATACACCAAGGAACAGTGGCCCCCAAAGTGGGATCTGGGGACTACCAGGGGTCCTTGGAGGGGTTCAAGGGGGTCCTCCAGCAAAAGGAGGAATAGTTTGATTCTGTACAAAGTCATTTAACAACAAAACTCCTCTCACATTGGGCACCTTTGGATACAAATCAATAAAATGGAGGGGGGCAGGGTCCAATGTGTTTGACCTTACAATATACACACACACTTGCGATAGTCTTATATTGAAAGTTGAACGTACATACCTCATTAAAAGAATGGAGGGACATTGAGTGGTCTTTGGCGGCATCTAGTGGCTATCAAATGACAGTACCAATAATGAATATTTTCCCATCTGTCTCCAACGACTGCTGGAGCTAAGGGCGTGGCTCATTGGCAAAAGGCATGTAAATCACATAACAGGTGTACCAACGAGAGTAGTTAAGCACTAGCTGTACAGTGGCAATACGCTGGGGGATTTGTAGTGCAGGTAAAATCAGTCATGACTTTACGGTAGCCCTGCGGACCTTAGCTCCCGAGCACCATGAGGTAATGTCGTCACACCATAACAGCTTTACATTTAGCTTCAGAACTAAGCTATTGTAGACCGGGATGTATCGGGCCACAGCTAATCTTTGACGCAGTGTTTATCACAAGATCATTGAACGTTACATTGAGTAGGTAGGTGTATTTACTTGACATAACAGTGAAAGTGGAAATAAATGCAACTAATGTTGCATTTTGACTGCGCACAACTGAAACGATGTTTGCTACATTGTCACATAATTATTTCAACATTTTGCGTGTATCTAACATTTCTGATGTGAGCACCCTCACCCATGGACATAACTATAGAGGTCACTGCACATAAATGTTGGATTACTGATCCTGTTATTTTCTTCTTTCATCCTCAGGTTGTGGCTGTTGCAGCCAGGAACCTGCAGCATGCAAGAATTTGCACAACATCCACGCAGCATTCCACGCAGCACCCTTGTCCATGTGATACATTGTTAGATGAAGGCAGGGTCTGAAATGAACACACACATACAATCTTTAGTCTTTGCCTCTTCTCAGACTTTAAAACTCTGCCCAATCACAAGAGCATCTTTTGTAATTTGAATTCTGCTGCATTTCATGATGAGTTATAAACTCGATCATTGTATAAATGCGTGATAAAGTGATTTTAAATTAACACACAGTATCGGCTTCTGTACACAAAACAAAACGAGTAGGGTTCTGGCCAAGATTATTGGCACCCTTGTTCTAATAATCGGAAATTGAAACGTTTGCCCTTGGCGGAGACCGTCCTTCAGCCGGAGGACCCAGGTCCAAACCAACCCTGATTCAGCAAGCATCTGACCTGTTGAACTGTGCTTGTGCAAGTCACTGAATCCTTACCAGCTCCAGTGGACTGTGCACTGGAGAATTTCCCTACGTGGATCAGTAATGTTACGACCCCATCTAGGAGTAGGGGCGTAACATAAATCTGGTACCCTTCTTTCCCCAGTCCCCAAACCACACTCTGACACACAAGTATATAAAATGCTATCACAATTTATTTATAAAGAAACAAAAGCCAACACATGAGCTTCAGGGTGAGCCCCAGCCAAAACAACAAATAAAAAGAAACTAATTGTTAGCCACAAAACTAACTAGTCTTATCTGAAAAGGAAACCAAGGGTACAATCAACTAAAATTACCTCCCTTACTAACAAAATCAGGGACAAAGTCGAAACCACAAAACAAAGGCAGCTCACCCCTACTGATTCTATATTTCCGGGCATGTGATTATTGTGATTATTTGGGAGACGGACAAAAAAAGGCTCCTCCCGCTGTCTAACTGGCCGCGCCCAGGACGTCAGCTGGAGTCCTTATATAGCCGGTGTTGCACCACTATGGACCAATCCACAGCTGCTCCAGTGGTCAATCTCAGCCAATGACACACACCTACACACAACACATCTCCAATGCAGCATTCATTATTACAACCCTGGGTCGTAACAGTAATGATTCATTACTTGTTGATGTGGATCGGATAATCTCTCTTCCTCTCTCTCTGTAGACGTGGTGTATGTTGACACCATCAATCCTCACCACCTGAGTACTGGCAGGCTCTTCTTGAAGTCCAATAAGATTGTGTTGATTGAGAAGCCCCTGGTCATGAATGCAGGGGAAGTCCAGGAGCTCATCGATACGGCCCAGAACAGTCTTTCTCATGGAGGTAATGTAAAGCATAACTCGATGAACATCTTGTCAACTGCTTCATTATTGAGCTACTTACGTCTTACTTGCCAGGGTTTGTGACTCTCCAATACAGTCCTATAGGGCCAATGGACCCAAAATCAACCCCAAAAGCACCCCAAGCATCTTCTCTTTTTCAAAACAATAATTGCTCATGAAACATCTCGTACAGTATTGATGTCTCCTTGGCCAATGCTGTAACACTTCCCTTGTTTACTCTTTGCCAGCCAACTGCGGCTGCCTGTACTACGTGCACTGATGTTGAAAGTAGTGAACAATAAATGGTGGAAGTTGTCAGGCCGTGGAAGAACTGGAAATACAAGATGACTAAAATGAACTGTCAAATGAGTTTGTGGCTTCACTGGAAGGCAAAATATGCACCTGACTGCTATTCAGACAACTCTATCTGCACAGTGAGAAGAGTGTAGGATCAGACCAATATATGGGTTTGCTGAAATATTGGCCCGATATTGGCCTTTTATTTATTTATATCTACCAGTCATTAATTACATATTTAATAAGTAATTGATCAGTACTACTGTACACTGGTTGTCTGTGGGACGCCCTTAACATGAATTGATCCTGAATTGATTTGAATGGATTTTGATCAGATTCAACACAAGTATGTATGAATATATTTTTGTTTTATTATATATTTGTGTTATTAGTAATATTATCATCATTATCAGTATCCTGGGTTTCAATGTAGTGGTCTGTGGTCTAAATGTTTTTTTCCACTTTTCCACCTTGCCAAGAATAAAATTTTGAGCAAAACACTGAATACTGAATTTTTGGAACTTTTCTCGGTATGAAAATAGTCAGATTTAAACTATTAACTATTGGATCAAAATATTGGCTGTTTGCAATTTCAATCCAAAATTATCTATATTGGTCATAAAAACCCATATCAATCGAACCCTGGAGGATTCTATTGTATTTATACCTCATTGAGGAAGGATAACATTTTTACCAGAAATACAGATTCATTTCTGCACATCCTTCTATTTTTCTCTGTCCCATCTATCTCATGTGTTCCCTCCAGTCGATCTGGAGTTCATCCAAGCCACCGGGCATTGCGCAGACACCGGTGATTGTCACGAGAATTCCTGCATTTACCAGGCTGATTTTCCTCAAAACATTTACAAACGTTCATTCCATGACAAAATATCCACATTTTGAAAAACATTAAACCAACTACAGGGTATCTACGGGTCCACAAGAAGTCAGAAAAATAAAATAAATTATCTAAATATTAAGGCCTTTATAAAGGTTAAAATGTCTTCATTTGTTTTACCAATACACAGGACATGATGTGCCGTAGACCAGGGTGAGTACATACATAGAAACCTAGTGTGTATGCATACCCCATATCAAGTGGTACCTCCCACTCTACCCAAGATATTCAGCTCTACACGAGACTAGCCTCTTTAACAATTCCCTAGCCCAGGAAATGACCCTGACACTGACCCTGCTGGCTCCGTGATGGCAGCTCTCTAATGGATGCCAAGGCCCGCACAGCGGGACAGCTTAACAAATTGCGACACCCTGCCCGATAAGGGATCAAAGCCAAAGCAGATAAATTAATGAAAATGAAAATGAAGACACCCTACCTTAACATATTAAGGCCTAAGCAGAGAATGGCAATGGTTATTAGAAGAAGAACACTTTATTAGTCCACATGATGACACACACACACACAGCATGCAGGAAGTAGTGACTGCCAAACACACACGCATGCAGGGAAGGTGGCTGCAGAAATTAGTCCTCTGCATTTCACCCATCCTTCACGCTGCCCCTGGGGCAGCCAGGAGCAGGGGGCAGCCCTCTACGTCAGTGCCCGGGGACCAACAGCTCCAGTTCTTAAATCCACGTTGTGGTCAGGAGATGGCGATCTTCGTGCATGTTTTTCAATTGGGGTTCTTATTGTGGAAGAGGACCCCATGTGAGCACGGGGAGAACATGCAAACTCCACACAGAAAGGCCTGGGAGATAACCCACCTGGACACCCCAGAGTCAATAGCGCCCCAGGCGGGAATCAAACCCTTCTTGCTGTGAGGCAGCAGTGCAAGCACTGCGCCACCGTGCCACACAAATTAGACATTTTTTCACCATGCAATGTTTCTTAATGTTCTCAATGTTTCCACCCTTAGATGAATACAGAACAGGGTTAGTAGTACATATCCCATCTGTCTTTTATCTTAAACTGCCAATTGATAGTTTCTGAACTTTCATTAGTTATATTCAGATGGAAATAAGCTGGTTTTGACAGCTTTATTTCTTGTTTTGTCTTAAATTCAATTCCAGTTAGCATTAAAAAAGGTCTGTACAATTCAACATTATTGGTATTCCACTTGTAGATTCCACAAGAGCACAGTGAAATGAAAAGCGTTTCCTTGTGGCCACAGGGCATTCCAAACGGTGCAACAGTACCACAATGCAATGGCAACTGGGAATCCAAGCATTGCAATATTAACAGTATTGGTATAACTGACTGGTGCACGCAATTCAAGCATTTGAAGTAGTGTAATTAATGATTGATTATGTTGGCACACAAAATAAATTATGGTACTTCTGAAATGGTAGCATGTAACTTAAGTCCATGGCTGACAAAATGGCAACACTTGTACTAGAAATAGAAATCTTTAATGGTAAACTTACATAGCTGATAAAATGACAAATAAAACAAGGAAAGAATTAGGACACTACGCAAAAGCCTGTCCTTTCGTAAAAGTGGATTTTGAGGACTAATGCAGGTGATACTGATTGGCCTTCGTTTTTTCGAGCAGGGTGTCCCAAAGCCTAGGCACCCTGATGGGAACAGCATGGTCACCTTTAGTACTTAACCAGGGGTTTGGAACAGCTAGGAGAGCCCTGCCCAAGGTCCTCAGGCTGGCTGTTAAAAAGGTCAGTGATGTAGCTGGGGGCTAACTCACATTGAGCCTTGAAAGTTAGCAGTGAAATCTTAGAATCAATTCCACAACTAACCGGTAGCCAGTGGAGAAAGGAGTGATATGGTCATGTTTTTTAAAGTTTGTAGAAACATACATTTTGCATTAGGCCAGAGTAGACAAGATGAGATAAAAGCATGGATAACTTTATCAAGGGCTGCAAAGGATAGAAAGGACTTTGAGATGTCCTAAAACTGCAGAAAACAGGACTGAACGACCCTCTTGACTTGGTCAATGAAACAGAAACTCAGGGTTTTAGTGGCCAGCTTAACACCGGCTGATCGGTTGCCAAGATTACCCCTAAGGTTTGACGTATTGCTTTGTTGCCAACATCGATACAGTGTGTTGTGGAATTACATTTTTTATAAGAAGCAGGCCCTGCTAAATCACACACCATAATGTGATATTATCTCAATAGTATGAATGATTTGCACTTGCTAAACAACACAGTCAATAGTTTCCAGGTATTTCATACCTGTCACTGTACCTTTTGTCCAGGTGTTGATGGGACAATGGTTTTAGTCCTGAAGAATGGCTCTCTGCACTTGCTCCATCACCATGATGCTGGCCAATGATGCAGTTATCACAGGGACCAAGGGGACCATTAAGGTCACATAAGAAACACAACAGGCAGCAAGAACATTTTCCATACAAGATTGCTTCATTGACCAAATGACTCAAGGCAATCACAGTTTTTCTATCTCCAAGATCATCCAACCCCTGGAGCAGTTTTGGTTTCAGTGCCTTATCTAAATGTACATAAATAGTGACGTGATACTGTAGATGTGTTGCTGCAGAATTTAATTAATTTTTTTGTTAACCTGCTCTCCTGCCATATCTGAAACAACTCTAACCAC
This sequence comes from Gephyroberyx darwinii, assembly GCA_900660455.1. NCBI lineage: Eukaryota > Metazoa > Chordata > Actinopteri > Trachichthyiformes > Trachichthyidae > Gephyroberyx > Gephyroberyx darwinii. The sequence goes on from CABFOQ010052411.1 coordinate 38,391, forward strand.
ATTCAAACAAGATGAGCAAAGAAAGAGAATTACAAACTGACGTTATCCACCAGTTAATCATAAAGTTTGTACTCTGTAATGATTTGAGGCACTGACCCAGCAAGTTTTCAACCTGAACATGGTGAATTGCATGATAAATTAAAATGATTGCCTTCATGGTTCACAGTCTTGTTGAATTTATGGCATGGCTTTTTGATTGAATATGCCATTAATTGGACTTTTGGAAAAGTTAATTTGTGTTATCCAACAAACTGTCACAGCCCGTATGCCTTCCATATGCACCATATTGAGCACAGTGAGGTGTGACATTGATGTATTTCCAAATTAGGTAACGCGCAACATGTGGTGCCCCACCACCTTGGAGGTGAATGGGAAGGAGAAGCAGTTCCCCTTCCCAGAGGCTGGCCTGCTGCTAAACTAGGCCTGCGATATGAAGACGAGGAGGTCCATCAGTGTCTGCTTAGAGGTACAGTAGGCGCTAAAACAGAAAAACAAAATAGTTGTAGCATTTATGAATTATCTATCTGATCTTTTACTATAAAATAAATAAATGAAAGTGTATTGTCCTGTCCTTTCCATAGCTATGTCCCTTCGATTGCAATAAGATGGCATGTTGTTAGGGTAGGATAGAGAAAACTTGTGTTGCAGCTGATGTCTCTTGTTCACAGGTAAAAAGTGAAATTTGTTTTGTCAAGTTTTATTTAGAAAAAATGCTGCCTCTAAGATGACTTTACTGGAGTTGACCAATCATGTTGAGTTTGTCCTTACCAATTTTCCAAATATTAAGCTACCTGGCAAGCTAATTAGCCATTAGCCGCTACCTAGCCAACAGCTAGCAGCTAAGTAGGCCATGTTTTAAGACAATAGTCAATTTTAGCTTGGTTTATCAAGCTGATAAGCTCGATCATTGGCTGAGGAGATGAACAAGGCACAGTGGTGCATGGCTTATGGTTGGCTAAGTGGATAGTGGGGTGGGCCTATTGTCGGCAGTCTTGGAGGAGACAGCTTCCTTCCTGTGGATACTCGGGTAACAAAAGTCTCTTATGCTCAAAACAGCCTGTAGTTCTAAAGGTGGGAACTAGAGAATAAAATTATCTAGGATATTTATGAATTATTTTTCACCTGAATTAAATTCACATGAATCACAGAACTGTTTCTTAATGTAATAATATACTAAATATATTGTAGGAAAAGCGAAACAATCCCCCCTTTAAATAATTTGTTGCACATGATGTGATGCAGCTGGAGTTTGTTGCTGTGGTTGGATGTTATTGGTTGGGGTTGCTTCTTCTCCTATAGGACTGAGGGACAGTCCAGCGATGCCAAGGACTCACTCTAGCCTGCTGGCAGAGGTTATGGATGAGGCCAAGAGACAAGTGGGGGTGACATATGACCAGGACAATTAGTGATTTTGAATCACTAATTAATGGAGATCATTTACATTTTTGAGTAAGATACTACCTTGTCAAAGAAAAGCTGTGAAATTGTAACATTTTGTTCTTTTGATTCACAGATTGTTCATGCTATATATAGCTTTGCATTGACAGATCACTCATGCATATTGATCTGTTATATGATATCACCATATTCAGACAATTGAATTTTAAACTACAATGTAAAATTTATTCACTGAACAATTTGCTGGATTAAAATTGCTCTGACTTCATTTTTAATAGTTATGTTTTCATTTAATGTTAGTATTTTGTGCAGACTTCAGCCATCTGTTATAGCAGGTCTTTTGGCTGTTCCAGAAATTTTTACTGGACTCTCGTCTGTGTTTTAACAGCTTAATTTGAAGTCACTCAATTAGTTCCGGTAACTTTTAACAATGGAGATCATATTTTTATGTTAACAATAAAGTAAATCTGTGATTTTGCAGAAAGTCTTACATTTCTTCAAATTGCTTTTCTCTGCCCCTTGTGTTTTGGAAGGTCTACAGCGGAAGCCTCTCTGCTTTTGTAGGCACCTTCTCATCTTTGTGGAGCATATTGCATTCAACAAGGGAGAGGGAAACATCCTGCACTAGAGTTGTGCAGATTGATGATACTGGTTTTGTCATAACTCATTTTTTGCATCCTTATGCAGGATTTGGGCACTGAGAGCCACAATGATGTCACAAGAACTAATAAAGTCCTGCTTGATGAGCAAATGTTCTTATTTCTCTTCCTCTGGAGTTTCAGAAGAAACTTCCATCAGCTCACAGTAAACTTGGACCACTGGATTCCATTTATTGACCTTATTGTCTATAAGGTAATTGCATAGATGTACATAGAGTTAAAATTCAATAGCTTCTCAAGAATTTGGAGAAAACGACACAAAAATATATTCAAAAGTCTGTCAATTTAATGCCACCTTAAGTATTGCCAGATGTACATAACTCTTAGAACATATGTGAAGCTGTTCCACTAATTATAACTTTATTCTGGTAAATTCACTATGTATATGATCCACCAAGCACCACTTAATTTTAATAAAATGTAAACTTTTTAGAATTAGGCTCACTCTGCTCACTGTCGCCCACCAAAGTGCATGTTCATGGGAGAAGGCAGGGGAAATTACAGGCAAACCAATGAATCAGATTTATGCCGAATTGAAGAATGAGTCCTATTGATTCATATTAGAGCTTAAGTCAAGTTTTTATGTTTTCCCATAAACATGGTAAAGTTTTGGATAATTGGACGGAGTTTGGTTATTACGTTTTCTCCACACAACTGAACGTCTTTGGGTTAAGTCACAAACAAGGCACAAACAATCGCATTTTACTGTAACTTTGCTTTAATGAAAATGTGCCATTTATTCTTAAACCCCCCATTGCGACTGTAATGAAGACATTCCTCACATGTCAGGATGAGAGAGTGAAAATGAGTTACATATGGTTACGTGGTGTTCTCCTACACGCTGAACGGTTGCTAGGCAACTATAGATGCGTTTTACTCTTCCGGAAGTGCGTGGCTCAAGGAGGCAATATGGCGCACAGGCTAGTGCATTTTTCAGTACTATTCTTTTTTTCAACGCAAACTTTTATTAAATTATGTCTGTCTCTGCTTGTCGTTTTTTCAACAGTAGTTGCAGTAAACACTGGCGATGTGTTCAGTGCAAGCCACACGGCCACCGTACCCATCGCTGCAGCTAGGGATCTACGGTGAGATTGCTTGCTAGCTGCAGTTAACAGTTAGCTAGCTACCGTAAGCTAACAACTTCATTAATTTTGAGCAATTCAATGATGTGATATTCAATTACCCGCGTTAAATAGCGAGAGGTTTCGCTCCTGCATACTTAAATCTTCACTTCATTCCCGTTTGCCAGACAACACCGCTTCTTTTTGGCTTGGAGTCAATACGCCTGTTGTTTAGTGAGAACCTCATGCCAAACTCCATTCAAAAATATAGCCGTGTTTACCGGCAAACATAGACCTTGTAGAATCCAGTTTAAGACATTTTACCAAGAAGTACGGTCTTGTGGTTAATTCGGCATCTAGATGATGCTCCAAGCACCAATTGCAATGAGATATCAACTTTTATAGTGAATTGTTTCACATTTCGTGCTACCCCCTAACGTTAACGTTACGCAGTGTTTTTTAGTGGGGATAATAGGCGAACCAGCTATAAATGTTGACATTTTATTGAAATAACAATTATTATGTGGATTTTGATGTATGCCGGTTAAAATAGTGGATCCTAGCGATTTGTAATGGGGCCCAATTTATAGTCTATGAGCTGTGTACATATACCGATAAGCAAAGAATCATTAAATTGCCAGATTTTTCAGTGTAGGCTGGGAATGGCGTGATTTTCTCCCCATTCAAGAGTGGACGTAACGTATCAGGGCTAACTGGGAGTAACTCACATTCGGTCCAGTATCTTTTTTTCCTTTGTTGAAGGAAGCTCTTTATAGTGTTGTAGGGCCTAAACATCTTTAAGTAACTTAGTACAAAATGTTTATCATGCGTCTCATGGTGACATCTGGTGTCAGTAACGTTAATGCATGTTCAGGAATGTTTTTGCATAGCATTGCTGCTCTAGGCATCCTGCAAGATGACTATTTATTCACATAATAATTTTAGACATTTACAAGCTGTTCATGTCCAGCAGACAACTTTCCAGATGGTTCACATCTACCTCTTAAGTCCAGGGTCTCTGCTAATAACATGATCACAAGTGGCCTTCCAGTGTTCAGCACTTGCACTTGTCTTGATGTGCCAGTAATAAATATCTATCTTATAACTGTACAGTATAGAGATGATCGATGGACAGGGAATCAATAAGCTATGGTTGAATCCCACACCTGAAAAGATCTAAAGGGCAAAGAATTTGTTCAGTATTGTACGCAATGCAAAAAGCTTTAAAAAATCTTAAAAGTTTTTTTGGTGTTATTTTCTTGTTACTAGAGGAATGATTTGTCATATTCTGGCTTGTTTCACACTTTTTCAATGTCATGTCATTGTCATCAATGTCAAATTATGAAAGTGCATTGGAAACAAGTGGAATTATCTCAACCACTGGCAGAATTTTTCACTCGTAAGAACATTTCAAATGTCATCATGTCTTATGTGCCCACAAGGCGTTTAACTCCTACCTACTTTCCATTGAGCACAAATGCTCTTAAACAAATAAAACATACGAATACATTTCGGTGCACTAACTGTCAAAATTATTGAAAATATGCGCAAGGTTCTGGTTTCCAGCCTTAACAACATAAGGTTTTCCACTGGACTGTTCTGGGATGTTAAGACATGGTGGCTGCGTTATATTGCCAATCCTGCCCAAGGGTTAAATACTATTTACTAGTATGTTAGTGGCCTAAAATAGTGTGAAATTTGTTTGATTAGTTAACCACATATGGACACAAAATAAGTATGGATTAGACTACTATTTTAACTGGATGCTTTGGGTTTGATGTATTATGATGACTAAGTAGACAGCTCGCCTTTGCATCTTGTGTTCAGTGACAGAAATACCTGCCGGTGGTTTCCTCTTCAAGGCTTCTCCAGCCTCAAACATATTTCCTGTCCTCTCTTGACATCTCAGGTACCTGCTGTATGATGTGAACCCCCCAGAGGGTTTCAACCTGCGGCGGGACGTCTACATCCGCATGGCATCCCTGGTGAAGACTCTGAGGAAGGAGGGGGATGACTGGGTCCTGGTGCTTCCACCCTGGGGTCGCCTCTACCACTGGCAGAGCCCCGACATCCACCAGGTCCGCATCCCCTGGGGAGAGTTCTTCAGCCTCACCAGCCTGCAGGCCAATGTGCCCGTCATAGAATACGAGGAATTCATCGCTGGTAAGCCTTTTATTTTGTGACTTGGACTACCGTTAGACCAATATATCGGTTTGCCTATATATCGGGCTGAAAAAATAAATAAATAAAATGGTTATCAGCCTGACTGTATTGTCCACCTTCGATAGTTGCAGTTTGTTTGATTACATATTTATTGTTTAATTGATCAGTTCTACACTGGTTGTCTATGGGAAGCCCTTAAACTGAATTGATTATTCTGTGGAATTTCACCCTCACTTGAACCCAAATCTATTACGATGCACTTATGCTCACTCTTATATATTTTCTGACTGAACAAATGCCGAAAGCCCATCAGTACATTTTATATTGTATGTGAATTATATGTTTAGTATGATGGGTATTTTTGATTATCTTTGTACTGTAATGGATGGTGATGGTTCTATTTCACAATGCACAGTTACTTGGCAACCAGCTGTTTAGCTCAGTTCAGAAAGTTTGTTGAAATAGTATGGACTAAAGCCAGACACTCAATTAATCAGTGTATCTTGTTCCTCTCTCGGGCCTAGAGTCTGGAGGCCCGTTCATCGACCAAGTCCTTGTGCTGCAGAACTATGCTGAGGGATGGACTGATGGGAAATGGGAGGAGAAAGTTGATGAGCGGCCCTGCATTGAAAAATTGATGTACTCCAAAGATAAACAGGGTTACTACAGGTAGAGTAACACAGCACAGAAACAACACCATGGTCCAAAACAACTTTTATTTATTTATTTATTCAAATCTTATGGCACATTCACACCAAGCATGCTTGGAGTGGATTACTCGAGCTTTGGAGTGTTTACTTCTAGTTCACTTCATTTGGGCAGGTGAGAACAATGATATTTGAATTCAGGTGGCACTAAAATAACTGCACCAAGATGCCTGAAAATGCGGGTTTTGGTCCTCCAAGTGAACTGAGGTGCTGTTTGTTCGAGAACCAACTCTAGGAAAGGTCCCCAAAACGCAAGGTTTTATGGATATACGGTGGGGATGGGCAACCATGTGCCATGGCATCCGGGCCAAGAGTATGCAGGTTTTCATTCCAACCAAAAATCACCTGATGTAGTCTTTGTTTGGAATGAAAATCTACAGATTATCAGCCCTGCATGGCACATGGTTGCCCATCCCAGTCACCACTGTGACTGCTGATACTACTACTACTATTACAACAACTACTTTAGATACCACCAAATGAAGACCTAAACATTGTGAAGCAATCATTACAACAGGGAATCTATCCTGACTGTCTAAAAACAGCCAATGTTAAACCCTTACTTAAGAAAGGTAATCTTGACCCCTATATGACTTGTTACTACAGACCAATTTCTAACCTCCCATTCCTTGGTAAAATAATTGAAAAGCTGTTTGCATGCAGTTAAATGACTGCCTTACCAAAAATGATCTGAATTAATTATACCTGTCTGGTTTTTGAGGTTACTATAGCACTGAAAGAGCACTGCTTAAGGTCTTAAATTACCTGAAAATAAATAGAGATTCAGGAAATATGTCCATTCTTAGGCTCCTTGATCTCAGTGTTGCATTTGACACAGTTGATCATGTGATTCTACTTGACAGGTTACACAAATGGAATGGCATCTCTGGCTCAGTCCTAAACTGGCTCAAGTCCTACTTGACTGGCCGGGACTACTATTCTGCATTAGGTAATTTTTTTTTCTCAGAACGACAGGCCGTAACATACGGGGTGCCCCAAGGCTCAGTTTTAGGTCCCCTTCTATTCAATTTGTACATGCTTCCACTTTCTGACATTATTAATAAATACAATATCTCCTTTCATCAATACGCTGATGACACACAGATATATATGCAGATATATATGCAAGATGGCGCCTGTGAGGATGGCTGCCGTCGGTCGGGGTCCTCCTGAACTTTGCGTTTTTCTTGTATTTTTAATGTTATTTTCTAGTTTTTTCACAACCTGTAACGCATTTATCAAGTATGACAGACAGACTCTTCTGGACATTAGACTAAATTCGCAATCTGGAAGTACACCGACAGACACTCCTTTGTTTGGAGTTAACTTACCTTGGCTACCTGGGCAGAAGCGCCGCCGGAGGAAAAGAGGGAAAAGAGCCGGGGTCCTGGTCAGGCTGAGGAGCAGACAACACCGTCCTCCGCTTCCTAGCATTCTCCTAGCGAATGTCCAATCTCTGGATAATAAACTGGATGAACTAAGAACCAGACTGGCCTTCCAGCGGGACATTAAGAACTGTAACGTCTTTGTTTTCATGGAGATGTGGCTGGATCCCTCGGTCCCTGACTCGGCCAATCTACCTGGGGACCTCTCCATTCATCGCTGGGACCGAACAATGGAGTCGGGCAAAGGCAAGGGAGGTGGTGTGTGTATCATGGTCAACAACCAGTGGTGTGTGGATGTTCAAACAACATCGGCAGGGTGCTCTCCTGATCTTGAACACCTCATGATCAAATGCAGACCTTTTTATCTGCCCAGAGAGTTCACAGCGGTGTTTTTCACCACTGTTTATATCCCCCCACACACCGACACCACATGGGCGCTGGACGAGCTGTACGGAGTTATCGACCAGCAAGAAACTCTACACCTGGAGGTTGCTTTCATCCTGGCTGGTGACTTTAACAAAACCAACCTGAAGAAAGTTCTGCTGAAATACCATCAACATGTAAAGTTTCCAACACCTGGTGAAAACATCCTGGACCATGTTTACACTCCGTTTGGACACGCCTACAAAGCCCGCCCCCGCCCAGCCTTCGGCAAATCAGATCACACCTCGGTCTTGATGCTGCCAGCCTATAGGAAGAGACTGAAGTGCGAGCAACCTGTGATGCGTTCAGTACAGCGCTGGACGGACCAATCAGACGCTGCCCTGCGCCACTGTTTGTGGAGTCATGTTACAGTGGCTCCAACACCAGGCACATGTGGAGTGGGCTAAAGACTATTACGGACTATAAGGGAAAGGGCTGCAGCGTGGGGGAGGTGACCGCTTCTCTTCCAGAGGAGCTGAACTCCTTCTAT